>CM051036.1:15095525-15303025 GCA_027627225.1 Congeria kusceri
TCCTGGATTAGCCTGTGCGCACTGTCGGCATTTCGTGATGTCGAAATTTTAAGTATGCTTGGGACCATTAGCATAATATTAAAAAAATCATTATTTTGGATTATGGTATATAAGACGCCAGTTCCCTACAGCATGTTTTGAAATTGTGTTATTGTCTGCATCGTAAAATGTTATATTTTATAGCCTAACTAAAATATCGTAAGCCGTTCTGTGTGTTACATAACGCTAAAATGAAAACAATATTATATATATTTATATTATATATATTTATTAATATATTTTGTAAAGTTATTATCTAATTTATCATCACATTTATCATGTGCAGTGTAGCGAAATGTCTGAATATTTAAGCCACGTTAATACATTGTTAAGTTTGCATATTGACTTTGATGTGCACGTTTTTTTATCATTTTTAAATATCCTGTTTAGATCAATGAGAGAGTAAACTTGATTTTGTGTGCTTTCAGACGTTCCATGTGCAATATTTATGACGTCATATGATCGAGCTTCCGGTGACGTGAAATTAAGCGAGAAAATGCGAGAATTCCGTCGATCAACGCTGTGCGTTATATATGAACACGGTATCGATATAAACACATCCGTGGACTTAATATCTGAAACCGGAAGTTTAAACGGCTACACCGGAAATGACGCTGTCATACAAGTAACGTATGACTATAACGCCAACTGGACCAAACGAGAGAGCAATTAACCTATCAGGGAAAATGACAATAAAAACCCTTTGATACCAAAGTGTGAAAAAGACTTTGATTTCTGTGAACTTAAGGCAACATCCGCGCGCTTAAAACTGTCCACCAGACGACAAAGTACCGTCGCCTGGCAACAAGCGCACTTAGGCTCAAAACGTTTTCCCGTTGTGCTGGTCAAAATTACACCAAAACGGAAGTCGCATCCTCAGGGTTAAATGCTGTCAGTTAGATAATAAACACATAGGGTTCAGTGTATAATGCATATGATTTTAAAATACAGTTTAAATGATATGTTTTGGTATCAATTTAAAGGTATATATGTAAGAAAAAAGAAAAAAAGACAGTTTTAGGGATTACTTTATCTTAAATGGTTCCCAGCTTCATAACTTTTGGCCCATGTATTCATGCACAAAATGGCAGCCCCCATGCCTGTCAAAACCGGTGTGTTTATTCTATGTTAAATATTTTGAGTTACAACGTATAGAAATTTTTGACATGCTGTTTTTTCAAAAGGTTATGGCCTTATCTTTCCAACAATGTATGGTGATATATTGGGAAGTCGCTTGGTCATGGTGAAAATTGAGCTCAAACATTGAATATTTTATAAGTAACAATGAATTAATTTATTTGCGCATGCGTAACCAGCTTCCGAAATTTGATTCTTCAAAATTGATAACAAATTACAGCAACAGCGACAAGGACAACAACAACCAAGACGACGATTCGTTTACGGAGGAGAGGAAAACCAGGATCGACGACGCCCCAGCGTGGCCACGGTCAGAATTGGTAAACACCATTAATGTTGATGTGTAATAGTAATTACAGGTATACATACTGTCATTGGTCAGCAGACCATGATCGGTGATATAAGTGCCTAATTCTTCCGATCTCGTGACCAACTATATTTGGAATGTCCGGCTAGCGCAGCCGTTGACACACCCACTTCTCACTTGATCGGGGTTCAATCGAAATGAACCAAAATGGGTTAGGATTTTCGATTTTTACTATTCTCTAGTCAGAAAATTAGGCAGGGTAGCTGAGAAGCACACTTGGTCCTCTAATAATGCAGCTTCGGCGCGGACGGGACCTCAGAAACTTTGAAATATAGACTCCCTCGTGAGCAAAACGAGACTCTCCGTAGTTATTCACATACCTTTT
The DNA here is from genome assembly GCA_027627225.1 of Congeria kusceri. Classification (NCBI taxonomy): domain Eukaryota; kingdom Metazoa; phylum Mollusca; class Bivalvia; order Myida; family Dreissenidae; genus Congeria; species Congeria kusceri. The sequence goes on from CM051036.1 coordinate 15,097,394, forward strand.
TGTATTACAAATGCAGATGCGCAGTGAAGATGAGCGGTTGGCAAGTCAACTACTGTCCATCAGACACGACATCCACCAGCTGAAACTTCAGGTACTTACCTCTAAATCTTTATATCACATTAAAATTTATAAAAGTCAAATGCATTGTATATACATAATTAATTAAAATAAATAAGTAAGTAAGTATATGCATTGTATATACATAATTTATTAATATAAATAAGTAAGTAAGTAAGTAGTTAGTAAGTAGGCAAGCTAGAAAGCTAGCAAGTAAACACGAAGACAAGCAAGCGGCAGGTAACTTAGTTTAATTAAGAAAGTCAAACAAGTCAGTAAGTAAATTACAATGACAAGAGTTTATTAGTAAATAAGTAATTAGCAAGCAAACAGGCTCTATTCAACTTTTTTTTTCATATTGAAGCGAAGTTGCCAGGCCCATCAAGAGATGCTGGAAGACGTGACGCTTGACATGGAGGAAAATCACTTGCTGAGCGTTATTTCGGACATGCCCATTACGGACTCCGTACACGACACGCCGTTAAAACACCTTGGCGTGACGCGCATGCACCTAAGTGCCAGACGATTCTCGACCTGTTGAAACTTGTGAATGGCGTGTTCTTGGTGGGTTTATGTTTAACAGTGCACAGGACCAAGGATCTTGGTTGACAAAGTTTATGTATGAGTTAAGGCCGTTGCGATTCTCGACATGTTGAAGTTTATGTATGAGTTAAGGCCCTTGCGATTCTCGACATGTTGAAACCTGGCAATGAAATCCTCCTGGTGGATTTATGTTTTAAATGTGTACAGGACCAAGGATTTTCGTTGCCAATGTTTCTGTTACAGTTACGACCAATGGATTCTCGTTGAAGTGTTGAAACTTGAGAATGATAATTTCTCTGTGCTTTTATGTGCTTGAATGTGCACAGGACCAAGGATCTGGGTAACCAATGTTTTCGGCCCTTGAAACGATTGTCCTATCGACTTACAGTGGGGACTCAATCAATCTGGATTTAAAATAGCCGAACTAATAGTCTTTTTTAAGTTCGTAGTTCAAGATTCTTATTTGGAATTTTCAAAAATGATGGGCTAAACCAGGACATCATGGGGACTTGTAAATTTGAATGTATATCTGTTTTGAAGGGAATCTGTTTTGCTTTGAAAAGGTCGAGGTTTCTATGTTTCAATACATGTATTAGACTTAGTGAGATAAAAAAAACTGTTGTATACATCTTTTATGTGATGCGAAAGTACCAACTGTTTGGTTTGAAAAAGAAAGCCTTATCTAGAACGATTAGCTCTTCTGGTTGATATAAATAATACGGGTATTTCGGTTCATTATGTATAATTGTTGTATCATGTTCAATGTATATTCTAGTTTACCTTGTTTTGATTGGTATTTTTGAAGACATAATTCAGATGTAACATGTTTGCAAAAAAATACAGTGCTTATATTAAATCACATTTAAATTCGCGTCTCGTTTAAACTTTGTCTACCAAAGTACTGTGGCTGCGTAGGTTTAATTACTACAAATAAAAATGATATTCTTAAAATACTTAAGTACTCCAACCTCATCGTGTGTTTATTATTAACACGTTAGAAAATAAAGAAACTATTGTAGCTATTGTAATTTGTATATATTACATACAAAGACAGTTGGGAAGGTTTAAATGGAACGTTTTAAGTATGAAAATCCTTAATAGTGTTTCTGAAAGCTTTTGAACGCTCCTAATAATACAGATAGCGGGATAATACAGGTACTTGAAGACTCGCCTTGAAAGTATAAGTGGTGTACGTTTTTACAAATCAAACATTTTGTTTCATTATTTCTTTGTTAATTCTGGATAAACGAGCGTTATAGACCGTTGAATGGTTTGAATAACTATTCAATTACTGCTTTAATGAGGGAACGCTCGTTCTATAGTTTAGATAGAAATGGTGTTTCATTCACGCCTGTCCAAAGTTTACAAAAGCAATATACTTCTACAATGCAAAATTTAACATCGGGGTTATATTTAGATCTACATGTCATTGAATTTTTTGGGGTTCCTGATAATGACAAAGCACTTAATATAGGAAACAATCAACTAAATAATTCATAATGGATAAGATATATTAATATAGTTCATTTTAAGGTTGTACGTATACTGACAGTATACATGTTTATCCTGCAATTCAACAGTATTTTATTGTATAAATCCGTTAAGTTCCTCAGGGCTGTATTTGCAGTCGAAAGAGGGGGGGGGGCGAACTAGGATGAGTGAATGGTTACGCACCCTCCGTTTTGATGTAACAAACGGAACACAATATATAGAAAATGTCCAAAGTGTCTCGGGTTCGAGATGTCTTGGGTCCGAAACAAGTAAAGAATTCGTGGTGCGAGTTGTCTCTGGTCCGAAACGACCAAATACCCATTTCCATAAGGATCTTTCACTTGTCCTATCTGAATAATTATTATTATAACGCACGTGGAAACATTCATCCTTAACAAATGTGTCCATAAGAAGCGTGATGAGGTTACCTCCAAATATGTCCAACGTAAGCCCTGAGTATATAAACGAGCGAAAGACTTATAAAACTTTACGTGAACGTTACGCAGTTTCTTGGAGAAATACGTATGGGATCGACGTTTTTTCCGCAAGTGTTTGAAACTTTATTTGCATATTCCCGACTTTCTCAATTATCAGTGACATTTAAAAGCAAACAAGATACACTTTTCACTAGCGGATCCAGGGGGGGTGGGGCGCACCCAGCGCGCGCCCCCACCCCCTAAAACTCCCGGACTATACACTCATGGGCATATATAAAATGGTAACAGCTGGATAAATATGCCTATTGCTTTTCGCTCGCTCTGTTTTTTTCTTAAAGATACTCATAAACTTAGGTCAAACATACCCGACCTAGCCCGCCCTCTACGATTTCTTAAGTAAACCGCAGCACCGGCTCCAAAGTTTAGCGAAACGATAAACTATAGACAAAGGGTAAGTATACTTTTATTTGTGGATGCTATTGTTTTCTTTTATAAATTCATTTATTATATTAAGATGTAAGATGTTATACACCGTTGGCACATGATACCGCCTAAAAGACATTGATACTTTTCGAATAAATAAGATTTAAAGTCGAAATTCAAGTCACATCAATGACTACTTCCGAGTTTAAACAGTTTTGTCTCAATAATTAGTTCCCAAAAATCTAAATCGAAAAACTTTTTGTTCAACTTCCCATTGGCAATTAAACAACATTTCATAGTTGTATGCATTCATATAAAGGAAAGATATAACGTGAAAAAGTAGAGGGGTGTCCCCAACGTGGGCTCCAATTCCTGGCGATTGATTATTTTTCCCGGCAAGATTATGTCAGTGAATTCGACACAAAGCCGGAATCACTTGCCTTATTAGTTCACAACGCACGAGTATCTTTCACAATATTTTGTGTGAAAACATGTTCGTCTGTCTGTCCATTAGTTTGTTTCGATGAAAATATTATTTAGTTATTAAATGACATTCACTTCGAAAAGAGACCATTACAAATCGGTAAATGATTCATACAAATAATTCTCAGCCAGTCATCTACGGATTTTACAAGTTTAAAGATGCTCCTTATGTATATAACATTGAATGTCAAATAAGAACTTAGTGGACATGCTCATCAAACAAGGGCAATTTACTGCCCAAAATGTGCAAAATACAGATAAACCAACATGTCTTCCGAACATAATACGGTATTAATTTACTCAGTGAATTAAGTGCATTTGATGATAATAATGATTCTGAATATAATGAATATAATGATGATGATGAATATTAATATGAATATGATGATGATGATGATCATCATCATGATGATGATGATGATGATGATGGTGATGATAATGTGCAAATAATTATTACATATCGTTGATACGGATCTGTAGCTGATCAGTGCAGAGCCCCAGATAAGGGTTATAACTGTTCTATGAAAAGTTTACGCCCCCCTAACCTTAAATCCTGGAGCCGCCCCTGACTTTTACACTTACGTTTTCTTAAACAAAATATACCTCAGCATAAATTTCAGAAATAATTTGGAAGTTTAGTGTGTAGTCTAACCTCGCTAATCCCCCGTAGATAAAAGACATTTTCGAAACCATTTTAATATTTCAGAAATTACACAAAACTCCAGATGGTAGGACTAAATATAAAATCAGCATCAATGGCAGAATGTTAATGTTTCCATGGAAACTGTGTTTTTATAAAAATAAACACCGAACACAAAAGTAAAAACTTAACTGTGACTTACTTACACTATCTTTATGCTGAAATTTAACAGTGAATCACCTCTTGATACTAAAACAATGCCAAACTTATCACGTAGTGACTTCGCTCCGTGTCTCGTATAAAATAAATAATGTTAAACAGATACCCTGGTCTAGATGTAGAGTACTTACATTAAGTGCTTTTACTTTCACCAATGAGGGTAAGAACTTCTCTTGTAAACATAAGTAAAATCATTAGTAGCCATTAATTCGGAAACAAGAAGGACCGGAGATAGTTTTGTTCCTATCAACGGGCTGGGAGTAGCAGTTGTAGTAGTAGAAGTAGTAGTAGTAGTAGTAGTAGTAGTAGTAGCAGTAGTAGTAGTAGTAGTAGTAGTAGTATTAGTAGTAGCAACAGCAGCATCTGCAGTAGTAGTATCACTAATGGCTTTATGTTAACAAGTAATTATAACATTAAGAAAATCTAGGACAATCATACTACAAAATTCATGAAAACCATCAACTGATCAAATTAGCATCACCATACATTCCGTAACCACTTCAATGTTTGCGTTATTTGGAGGTCAGCATCATTTATTGCCATAGATGTTTAACCTTTCATCATTTCAATGGGGCACTTGTATTTGACATTAAGTCGTCAAACGACTCTTGAAGTAGCACTTATGTGTCACCATTAAAGTATCGATCTATTTTCTCTCTGTCCCAAAAGAAACCAACAATTCACTTAGAGAAATGGACTATCACGTTTCCCTCGGGGTCCGATTCATACCTGATATATTCTCTGTTATCAAAGCGCTGGTTATCTTTGACTTGTATCACGAACTTGTTAATGACGGGCCATTAATATGCAGATGAAGGCAAGTAGTGTCACACGGGCGATTGGGTGTTTAAAGTTTAAAGTTTGTCGACTTTTAATATCCGACAAACGTCGATCACTGCTCGTTTTACTCTGAAAACGTAACCAGTCTTGTCAGCTTCCTAGTAAGACAAATTTTGATTAACGCGGATGCAGACCATATGTGTCACAATCTGATCTTCGACAAAATTATAATAAAGTTTTTCTTTATAAAGCTGCAGACTTTGACAGTTAATTCTGAAATATTTTCACAGCTTTAATACATGTAGATTTCAGATCTTATAGTGAACTTCACGGACCTGAGTAATTGGTAACAATATTAACTTGTGAAATGAATTATTTAAGAATAATTACTAATTTCGATGAATCTTATAATGCGATTTAATAATATGAATTGTTTCCGTGGTAAAACAACCGTGTGGTGAACCAATTGTAATGTTTGACTATTTTGAAAACTGCAAACGTTTCGCTTTATTTTACCGCGTGAGTCATGACTTTTTCAACCATTTTCAACCATGGTATTCCATGTGTAAATGATATATGATATGATATCTATGAGGATCTGTCGAAAGATTCTCCGTTTCCTTTTTATCTAATTGCCGAAGATCAATTATTAACTATTATGATATCGGCGTGTACTAAATGGAATAACGATTTATGTTTGTATCTACTCCGCTGAAAGTAAATTGACCGTAATTGTGAAACTAATGGTTTCCATCCCGAATGCGATTTGGTCGTATTGATAAAGATCTGCGTAACACCGATACGTAAAAATGTATGAGTGTGATATTGAATTAGTTATGGTGGACAAGAATACATATAGTTCAATATTCGCCACTCAATTGTCAAAAATGATATGTAGGCATTAATCACTCGTATAAGGTGTACTGCTGTATTTCGGAATTCATTAATTTTAAGTTGTTCAAGGAACTGTATGTATGACAGATATTAGAATTTAAATTTATATTCGAAACACCTGCGTCGTTTTTTAATCTTAAATTCAAAGTACATGCCTAACTTTTCAAATTTAAATCTGACGCACCTGTATCGATTTTCAAACATAAATCCGAAACACCTATATCAGTTTTCAAACTTAAATTCGGAGCACACGCTTGAGTTTTCAAGATTAAATTTGAAGCGCCTGCATTAATGTAATTGACTTAAATTCAAAGCTACTGTATTAGTTTTCTAACATAAATTTGAAGTACCTGCAAAAAAGAAATCAGACATCCCTTGAAATATATATATGGTGCTTGTTAATTAGTTAATGTATTTCCGTTAAGGATTGTACATAATGTATAATACATGTATGTCACGTCTTGGGTATAATTTTTATATACATTAATATTTGTGGGTAAAACTTGTACCCGCAAGACATTATCTGTTCTAGCATCCTTGGCTCAATACGAATGAGGAAAATCCAAGAGAAAAAAAAAGAGGTAAGACACTTCAATATATCGGAGAGGTATTTTTAACATTTGCTGTTATTAATCATAACTTCTTTTCTTTTTGGTAATTCTGTATGATAAATGGTGACAACACCTACAAATAAATATTGTTCAAATCAAATAAAAAATTTAAAAAGTAGTCCCTCACTGTGAGTGAGATATATCTCACTGTTTTTGTCTATATTTCACTACTTAGAATTAAATAAAAATTTATATTTAAATTGTGATTCGGAAATATGGTTCATACCAATTATAACACAACACATTTCTCGTCGAATGGTATGATACTTTTGATAATATTTTCTTTTCTTGAAATGTTGAAGTTAATGTTTATTAATCTCTCTTTATTCACGATCTTAAAATCATTCCGGAATACGTATTTATTTCTGGTTTTCTGTCGAAATCTTCCTGGTGGCTTTATGTTTAAATTTGCGCTTACGACCCTTTCGATTATCGGCGTGTTGATACTTGGCAATTATATTTTCCTTGCGGCTTAATGTTTTAAATGTGCATCGGGCAAAGGATTTGTGTTGCCAAAGTTTTCGGACGGGTTAAGGCCCTTAAAACGTCTGTCACATCGACGTACAGTGTGGAGTTAAACAATCTGTATTTAAAGAAGCCGAAATGATTGCCTTTTTCAAATTCATATGTCAGAAATCTTATCAAAAACGATGCTCTAAATCAGGACACCACGGGAACTTGTTAATGGAAACGTTTGGCTGTTCTTAAGGAAACCTATAAATACATACATTTAGAAATAGAAATGACATATGCAATTTTGTGTTTTTACTTTAGCAAGACTCTTTAGACTTTCTGTATTATTAGAAAGTACAGTAAACACGGAAAACAGGGAGAGAACCGTTGCACTCAGCAATTTGAATCCAACGATTAGCTCTCCTGGATAATATATACAATACGGGTAGTTCGATCGTCTATGTATTTGTTTTCGTTTTCAATGTATATACTAGTTAATCATGTTTAAATAGTTAATTGTGAATACATAATGCACGTGTAATCTGTTTGCAAAAAAATTAAGTGTTGTTATATTAAGACAAACTTTGCGTTTGTGTCTCATTTAAAATTGGGTTTCTACTTAAGTACTGTAGAGGCACTGGTTTAATGACTGCAAATACTTTTAAGTTGTTTGTAGAGTCTCCAATCGCCACTACACCCATTGATTAGAAACAAGAGGCACGCAATTGTCTGTATCGCGCCCCTGGCTTATGAAGAGGGATTTCAGAAGAATATTTTAATAGTTGTCCTTATATTCCATATAAGGAAAAATGGCCCCGTCCCCTGGCGGCTATGTTTTTAACTGACTGGAACCATTTGAGCAACTGTGAAATTATTTCGAAATCCAACCAGCGGTTTCTGACAAGAAGATTTTCAAAGATTTAAAGATAGTCATCATGACAGAGCAACATTAGTAGAGGGCCACCCAATGAACATTTATGTGAAATTATTTTAAAATCTACCCAGGGTTTTGGAGGAAATGTCGTTTAAACTTTTTCTATTTATAGCTCCGGTGGCCATCTTATGCAGCAGACCGGAACCATTTGAGTTTCTTTAGAAGATGACCACAAAAGGAACATTTCTGTGAAGTTTCATCAAAGTCGGCCTAACAGTTTCAGAGGAGATAATCGTTTAATGAAAGGGATTACTGGCTCACGCACGCACGCACGCACGCACGCTCGACGCCATGGCGTAAGCTCGCTGGCCTTCGTCCAGTGGAGTTAAGAAAGGGTGTGGAACTTGTACACAGATAACACCTGGTAGAAATTAAAGAACTATACTAGCAATACAGTTCTAACTTTGATATGTTACAAATGGGTAATATCAATTTGTTCTAACACTCGTATTTGTCTGTTTTGATGTTTCAGAGCCAAGGCCACACATTAGTTTTCACAAAAATCCTAAGGCAAATCTTAACTTAAGGAGTTGTTTAGTAAAAATCTCAGATCAGTTTTTATGTAAAATCCAATGATTTCTGTTAACAAAAATTTAACATGCTTAACATCTAAGAAATATTAACTATATTACGAATCGGTCATATCAATTTGTGTCGTATTTGTCTGTTTTGATGCATCATAGCCCATGCCACACTATTGTATCGGCTCATGGGTCGGTGTTCATCAAAATCCTAAGGGAAATCTTAACATAAGTAGACGTTATTGAAAATCTCCGATCATAATTTCTATATGAGATCCAATGATTTCTGTTAACAAAAGGGAAACATACTAAACATTTCAGAAATGTTAACTAGTTTAAAACATTTCAATTTAAAAATACCTATATGAGAGACTGTCGCAGACTTAAGGAATTTTATCAAAATAAGAAATTTACATAAGTTTTTCAATAATTTTTGTTATCTCCGGGTAATTTATCGGTTACCGTTTTTTTTTTATCTCCGGGTATTTTATCGGTTACCGTTTGAAAAAATAAATCACAATGAAAACGCGGTTGCAATATAATTATTATATTTAATTATTTATTATTTGTCGGTCACCGTTTATATACAAATATATGTATTCCAAGAAAAATGATGTGGTAAACTTGTCATTGCCAAAAAACATATGGATGAGTTCGTTTCACATTACGCCTCCAAGGCTTGCCGAGCATGCTACTTAATTGGTTATTTGAACTTGTATAGCTGAGGCGATTGTTTGTTCATTTTAGTTTCTCGGATCCGATCTTTTTGAAAATGCATAAAATTAAGAATGGAAAAAAAAAAAATGTCAAAATAATTAACCAAAATGATACAAAAAAGCATTTATTTCCACTGAGATCTTGTTCCTTCAATGTTTAAACAAATGAATGTATTCAAAGAAAAATGACGTTCTAAAATGAAAAATAATCCGAACCTTCGCGCTTGTGAGAAATCTAATTTTCTAGGTAAACGAGTTATATATGGATCTATGGCGTCTGTCACGTACAGACTGTGGGCCTTCACGCTACCGAGAGAATAATCACCCAAGGGTTCTAATATTAACATGTTTATACGTTTTATATATTGATATACGTACTTTGCCTTTTGCATAATTATATGTAAAAGCAAAAAAAAATGCAGTTTTAAAATGCACGGAATATCTTTAACCGAAACAAATCAAATGAAAACATTTTTTTTTTCGCTATGTATAATAAAATAAGAAAATCTGCAAAAATGAAAATATAAAATAAACCAAGGTATTAAACTTGAAAATATTGCAAAATCGCAAGCCAGAAAATTCTGGAAATCAGTTCGAAGAAGCTACAAAAATACAAAGAAACAAAATAACAATTTACACATAAATTACTTATTTGAACATTTTAATACTCTCCTAGGGGAAACACAAACTACTAATGAAGGCACAAAAAAAATACTGAAAACACTTCAATAAACGATCAACATTTAGACAATGAAATAACGATAAATGAAATACAAAAGGCGGTTTTTAAGAAGCAGAATCATAAAGCCTGTGGCCCAGATGAAATATCAGCAGAATTTATTAAGAGTGCATTTGATATTATATCCCCTTACCTACGAACACTATATAACAACCTATTTAACAACGCCGTATACCCTGAGTGCTGGGGACTGGGTAACATAATACCTATATTTAAAGGGGGTGGTCCTAATTTAGCAAAAAAAATACAGAGGCATAACACTCAACAATATATAAGCTAAAATTTATTCACAGATTCTCTTTCACCAACAATATGGACAGAAAAAAATGAAACAATAATAAAAAATCAGTTTGGATATAAAACAGGTAAAAGCACTACTGACTGCATTTTCTTATTACAAGCTATAATATCCAAGGTAATCCACAGCGGACAGAAGCTATACAGCGCATTTATAGATTATGAAAAATATTATGATAAAATTATTCTTCCATTCTTATGGCAAAAACTTATTTCACAAAAAATAAGCACCAAAATGGTAAATGCTGTTAAAGCCATGTACTCCACTGTCAAATATGTTGTAAAAAACAAAAACGAAGTATCGAACATCATATACTCACACCAAGGAGTAAAACAGGGCGACTGTGGAACATCTCTATTGTTTATGGTGTTCGTAAACGATATTTTAAATAATATTAACTCGAATATTAATGATGTATTTTCAATCAATGAAATAAAAGTATTTCTGATACTTTACGCGGAGGATCAGGTTTTATTCGCAACATCACACACCGCATTACAGTACATGTTAAAAGATATTGAGGTGCAGAACTCAAAAATGCATCTCAGAGCACGCATCACGAGCGATGCATAAGCTATTTTCAGTTTTTAATCAATACGAATTTCAAACAAAAGAAAACTTATAATTATTTGACGAATTAATATCTCCCATTCTTAACTATTCCGCTGAAGTATGGGGTCAACATAAAGCAAAGGACATTGAACAAATCCATTCGAAATTTTTAAGAAAATTACTATGTGTAAAAACATCAACTGACTTAATGGGCTTATATGGTGAATTTGGCAGAACACCACTTATTATGTTTCGATATTGGATAAAAATTTAAAATCTAAACGAGAACAGTATAATTAAAAAAGCGTATCTTATGCTAAAGAGAGACGCGGATAACGGAATAAATTATACTAAAAATAACTGGGCATCTCAAATAAAAGAAATCTTGGTACAACAACTGGGCCTCGCAGAGTTATGGACAAACCAAGACACCATTACAATAACATTAGATAGCATAAAACTCAGGATACTAGATCAATTCAAACAAAACTGGCTTAGTAATATTAATCAATCTGGCAGACTAAGCACGAATTGTATATTTAAAACTAGTTTTGAATTCGAACCTTACCTGCACATAATAAAACAAAATACATACAAAATAGCTTTAAATAAATTCAGACTATCTTCACACAGCCTAGAAATTGAACAAGTTCGCAACTATAACATAGAAAGGGCAGACAGAACATGTTATATATGTAATTCAGAAAACGAATATCATTTTTGCTAACCTGTCCTCTTTTCTCCCACCTAAGAAGAAAATATTTAAAACCTTACTATTGTATATGGCCAACTATAACTATATTGAAAACATTAATGTCCACAACCAATAAACATAAAATACTAAACATTGCAAAATATATATACCATGCAAACACTCTAAGAGAAGAACTAATAAGTAACTAATTAGTTCTACTATTGTTGCTGGTTTCATTATAGACAATAAGGATATATAAGTTATATATTAAAACGAAAAGTTTGTATGCACTTGTAATTTATGTTTATGTCCAGTACTTTCTTTCATTATCCACTGCAGTTAAACATTACATGTATATGCATTGTAACACGCAAGCATATTATTGTACTAATTGTAAATCGTTGTACATTCCCTTTTTGTTTAATAATGTTTGTATTCGTATACAGTTATCTTGTAAATATATTGAGAGATTAATGTTTCTATTCGTAATATCAATACATTCTTATCAATTTTTAATATTATATAGTACTACGACTTGCTGTAGTAGTGTGTTCTAAAAATTATATAGAATTGCGACTCTTGAATATCATTTGCTAGAACATAATGCAATACGCGTAAATTGTTAATATCCCTATTTTTGAACATAAAATGTCTGCACTTCCTACTTTGTTTGTCGATGAAAGCATTCTACATTCCATAAATTGTGTAAACAAATGTCTGTAATTGCCATATTGTTTAGTTATAACGTTATCAACATACTGAATAGTTTAGAAACATCACAATTAATAATATTAATTACGTACGCATTTATTTAAGTGTTATTGCTTCTATTCAATCAAGGCATATCACCATGGTAATAGAGAAACGTAAAATGAAAACACTAACATTTCACAGTATTTATAGACATTCGCGCGATTAATATATTACCAGATGATCATATGCGGGGATATGAACGCTCGGATAGGCTCTCTGTCAGATCTACTCCATGGGTGTGATAGCATCCCAGAACGAACAGTTATAGACAAAACTGTCAATCAGCACGGGCATGATTTCATTGAATTCCTGTGTGACGCGAAATTCTGTACGCTTAACGGCCGATTCCATAGTGACAAAGATAATTTCACATCAATTTCGCGAAAAGGTAGAGCCGTCGTGGACTATATATGTGTGCCACATTATGTTTTTAAACAGTGTGAAAATTTTAAAGTCATAAATCCACAAGACATTATCGATCAAAACCGATTGCATGGATTAATAGGTGAGCAATCACGCATCCCTGACCACTGCGCACTGAGTGTAAATATCGAAATGGACTATAGTGTACTTCTGAATAACGCAAATACCGTTACAGAGACCCCCCGTAAGGTCAAACACGATCTCCGTCGAATCCCGCCCGACTTCATGGACAACGAGAACGTGAAAATAGCTCTACTGTCTGTTATTGTCCAATTAGAAACCTTACGTGAAAACCAAGAAAACGTTGACAGGGTGTATAGCTCACTTTGTGAAATCATTATTGGCGAAATGAATAATAAAATTCCAACATTTGGGGCATCAAAACAAACATCACGACGGCGGAAAACAAAGAAACCATTCTGGAATGATGATTTACAAACTCTGTGGAATAAACTAAGGGACAGCGAAAAACAATATTTGAATTGTAAAGACAATAGAAACTTAAGAATAAGACTACAGGCAGAATATGTTGCTAACCGGAATGCGTTTGATAAAACACTCCACCGATCTGAGCGCGAATACAGAAAGGGCTTATCCTTTGAAATACAAACGTTCGAGGCAAATAACCCCAAAGAATTTTGGGATAAAATAAAAACACTGGGACCTAGGAAAGACTCGCGTATCCCAACTGAGGTTTATGATGAAAACGGTAGAATCACAAGCGATGAAAGGCGAGTGCATGAGCGCTGAAAAGAGGACTTCAAGAACTTATACAATTGCCCGGAGTCCGACGACATGTTTGACAATGAACATTATACCCGTGTCAAAACACATAAAGTTCTAATCGAAAACGACATAAATGATCCCCTATATGACTCAAACAACGCACTTAACACCAATATTACTCTAGATGAAATAACAGCCGTAATAGAAAAGAGTAAATCAGGATCGGCCTGTGGAATAAACAATATACCATACGATGTACTGAAGTACCCTGCTGTTATTGCTGTTTTACAACAGATGTTCCAGTTCATATTCGATACGAGTATTATACCATCAATTTGGCGAAAGGCTATTATTCACCCTATTTTGAAAGACTCGCAGACGGACAGAAGAATACCAATGAATTACAGGGGAATCAGCCTGCTTTCGTGCATAAGTAAACTGTACACCTCATTTTTGAATAGACGCCTCACTAAATATCTCGAACATGAAAATATACTCGAAGACGAACAAAACGGATTCCGCCCAAACAGATCGTGTGAAGACCATATTTTTACGTTGAACAGCATTACTCGAAACAACAAGAATATATTTGCAGCATACGTGGATCTCCGTCGTTGCTTCGATTACATCGATCGAGAAATGCTGCTGTACAAACTGCTACTGAATGGAATAGACGGCAAATTCTACAACTCCGTGAAAAACATTTACGCGAGTTCCATGTCATGTGTTCGAATAAACGACTCACAAACAGAGTGGTTTGACTGTATAACCGGTGTAAAACAAGGCTGCACATTATCGCCGACACTTTTTGCAATCTTCGCAAATGACCTTGTCCATGAAGTCAATCAACTTGGCAGTGGCGTAACCATCGGTGATAAACAGTTATCCATTCTAATGTACGCCGATGACATTGTGCTGGTGGCAGATAGCGAGGAAAAGTTGCAGTCTATGTTAGATGTCCTCCACGAGTGGTGTAAACGCTGGAGAGTTGTCATCAACACATCACAGTCAAAATGTATGCATTTTCGAAAAGGTCGTACGCAGCACACCGAATTCGTTTTCCACGTCGGTGATAGTGAACTAGAACTAGTAGATAAATACAAATACTTGGGAGTAATTTTTCAAGACAAAAGTGATTTTTCCACAACATCGGAGTGCCTGTCCAAAGGTGCCGGAAGAGCTCTCGGAAGTGTTATAAGTAAAGTGCACAATCTTAAACATCTTGGTTTTAAACCCTTTGAAAAGCTGTATAACGCGTGCGTGGTTCCTGTTATGGATTACTGTAGTTCAGTCTGGGGATACAAGCAGTATCAATCATCAGACAACGTACAAAACCGCGCCATGAGATACGCACTTGGAGTTCACCGGTTTGCGCCAATACCCGCCCTTACTGGTGATACGGGGTGGATCCCCTCTCGCTCCCGCCGCTGGTGTAACATGCTACGCCTCTGGAACAAACTCGTGGTCATGGACAGTAATCGTCTGTGCGCTCAAGTATTTGAAACAGACTATAATAAGTGCAGCGGCAACTGGTCGAGTGAAATCAAGCAAATCATGGACACACTAGGATTATCAAACCACTTCATCGAGAAATCCCCGGTTAACCTAAAATCGGTTCAAGCGTTAGTAAGAAACTCATTATGTAAACATCTGGTCAGAGGAACTCAGCACCATGCCTAAACTGCGAACTTATAGAGAGTTTAAGAGTGATTTTGAGTGTGAATCTTATTTAAATATAGATTTAGGTAAACATGAACGCTCCTTATTAGCTCAACTAAGAGCCGGAATTTTGCCTCTACGAGTTGAAACTGGACGGTATTTGGGTGAATCAGTGGATTCAAGACTGTGTAGGTTATGCCAGTCACAGGCTGCAGAGACGGTATGTCATTTTGTGATTAACTGCCCAGCTTACACCGCAACACGAATAGCGTGTTTTGCAACTGTTTGGAACAATACTTGCTTTTTAAACTTGTCTGATGTTAACAAACTCACATATCTTATGAAAAACAACGTAAGACAATTAGCCAAGTACATTGTTAAAGCTTACACTCTGCGACGCAGTATTCTCTTCTCATGACCTCGCATGATGAATGTTAAACATTTTATATACTGCGAAACATGAGCCCTCAACATGAAACATATGTGCTGACATACAATTATAATGTATACATCACAATTTATATGTATTTACAGATACATTATATATGTTAAGGTGACCTATAGGCCCAATGGGCCGGGTGTACTGAAATATGTTTAATATTATGCTGTTTATTTATGTAATGCGCATGTCACTATAATAAACCATTTACTTACTTACTTACTTATTACTTCCTCCTTAATTCGCGAATAATTACAGCAATCTTAACCAGTGGTATTTGGCATAATATGTATTCATTATTGTAGGTTTGAAGCTTTTTTTGTAAGCTTAATTGCTGAAATAAATGCTGTTTTTGTTGTTCTTGTAATTATGCTTTGTACACAATGTGTTTGTAAATACATGCATTGTTAATTGACAAAGGCTACTTGCCGATTTGCCAATTTACGATTTGGAAACATTTTAATCGATACTAACTCAAAAAATAAAATGGTTACTTTGCTATCGTAATTTTTGGAGTTTTTGTCAGGTCAAACCTACATGTTTGGTACAGAAATTTAGCTGTATTTTAGTATTCTGTTCAATAACTTTATTACTCACAGCTTTCATTGGTATGTTTTTGGAATGAAGCGGTTAAAGGTACAACATACATTTTTAAGCTAAAATCTAATGGAATACCGAGGATAGTTGTTACACTTTTCACATTTTCCCGAATATCTTTTAATAAATTTGTGTATATAAATAGTTCAAATATCATTATGAAGCCCAGTGTTTGCTGTTCAAAATAATGTATTGTAACATTTAAATATTAGAATAGTTCGGCTAGAAAGAGTCGCGTGTAGGGGTTAGTAAAGTGTAACAAGTTACCCCAACTGTGGGGCAAGTTGTGACTAACACCGGGATAAGTTCTTACAGTTTGTACAGTAAGAAAAATATATAGTATTACTAACATTTTATTGCATATAATAAACCGAGCAACATTTCATATATAAACCGATGTATAGGAATATTGAAATTGATGTAACGGAATTCCCAAAACAACAAACCGATGTATAGGAATATTGAAATTGATGTAACGGAATTCCCAAAACAACAGCAACAACATCATTAATTGTGATAAAATTTGAATCCAAAAATCGTCACAAAACCCTTAATGGTCGGTCTCCCGAGTGTTTTGTTTTTGCATATTCAGCAGGTCCCTCTTCAATAGGCTAATTCTATAACTAACTTGAACAATATAGTGTCTTGCTGCTGTTATTAGATATTGTTTCAAATCATTCTTTTTATCCGTTGAACAAATTTGTTTCGACGATCGTTTCCCTATTTGTAATTCCCGCCAACGAGTAATGTGGGCTTGCTCAACGCCAACGAGTAATGTGGGCTTGCTCCCCGCCAACGAGTAATGTGGGCTTGCTCAACGCCAACGAGTAATGTGGGCTTGCTCAACGCCAACGAGTAATGTGGGCTTGCTCAACGCCAACGAGTAATGTGGGCTTGCTCAACGCCAACGAGTAATGTGGGCTTGCTCAACGCCAACGAGTAATGTGGGCTTGCTCAACGCCAACGAGTAATGTGGGCTTGCTCAACGCCAACGAGTAATGTGGGCTTGTTCCCCACCAACGAGTAATGTGGGCTTGCTCCCCACCAACGAGTAATGTGGGCTTGCTCAACGCCAACGAGTAATGTGGGCTTGCTCAACGCCAACGAGTAATGTGGGCTTGCTCCCCGCCAACGAGTAATGTGGGCTTGCTCAACGCCAACGAGTAATGTGGGCTTGCTCAACGCCAACGAGTAATGTGGGCTTGCTCAACGCCAACGAGTAATGTGGGCTTGCTCAACGCCAACGAGTAATGTGGGCTTGCTCAACGCCAACGAGTAATGTGGGCTTGCTCAACGCCAACGAGTAATGTGGGCTTGCTCCCCGCCAACGAGTACTGTGGGCTTGCTCAACGCCAACGAGTAATGTGGGCTTGCTCAACGCCAACGAGTAATGTGGGCTTGCTCAACGCCAACGAGTAATGTGTGGTTGCTCAACGCCAACGAGTAATGTGGGCTTGCTCCCCACCAACGAGTAATGTGGGCTTGCTCCCCACCAACGAGTAATGTGGGCTTGCTCCCCACCAACGAGTAATGTGGGCTTGCTCCCCGCCAACGAGTAATGTGGGCTTGCTCAACGTATCGACAGAGTGTCATTGGATTCATGAATACCAATTTATATGGCAAATGCGCCAATAGAACGACGTTCAACCACATCATGTATGTTACTTTTTAACAAACAAACAAAACTTCATAGTTTTTCTTGCGTGGTCCAAAATCACGTTTTTTTTCCATCTGGAAATAGTACTGTTTCACAAAAATGTGAGCGACCCCTACTAATTATAGTTGACAACAGTTTCAACATATATACGTCATATGTGGTGTTATATCTGATGTCATCAAGAATAAATCTTCAGTGTAACAACCAACCCCGTGTAACAACTATCCCCGTGTAACAACTATCCCCGTGTAACAACCAACCCCGTGTAACAACCAACCCCGTGTAACAACTATCCCCGTTCTCCACTACTTGTCCAATATCAATATCTTAGTAAATTATCTACTTGTATAACATTGGAGATAATTGGTTACGCCATTAATTCAGTTTCGACAATACGTGAACTTGTTAGAGGTAGTGTAGTTCAAGTAGTGCATAATTATATCCTGTATTTGTATTTATACACCATATACGCGTACAATCATGTATTATGTAATAATGTTGTAATTACTGTATTAATATATTATCATGTGCCTTTATTTAGGTGCACTATTTAAACCCCTAATAGTTACCGGAAATATCTTGATTTCCAGTGTGGTCTTTTAAATGTTTCATTTCAAAAATGTTCACTAAAATACATGTACAACTATTTAAAAATACACCGGCTATCCAATTATTATTCTGGCGACACCTCACACCATGTTTGTTCTTATAACTGGCATTAAACTAAAGAAATTAACATAAATATGCGACAATAGAACCACGAGGTCCCGTCAATAACACAAATAGACAACAAAAGAACCGTGTTATTTCTTCGGAGAAAAAAAACAAATATGCGACAAAAGAACCGATTTTTTTCCTGTGGAAAAATTATGGATAAGTTCGTTTCACGTTACGACTCCAAGGTTGGCCGATCATGCTACTTAATTGGTTATTTGAACTTGTTAAGCTTACGCCTTTGTTTGTTAACTTTCAGTTTCTCGGATCCGCCGACCCGATTCTTTTTAAATACAACAAAATAAAATGAAAATTGGAACAAATCATAATATTTTCAAAATAATAAATAAAAATGATTAAAAAAACATTAATTTTCAGTGATGTCGAATAGACCAGGGTTTGTTGATTTTTAGTTTCTCCGATCCGCCGATCCGATCCGATTTTTTATCAAAACCAAAATTGGATCAAAACCAAAATTGTCAAAATAATAAACCTCAATTGATAAAACAATATTTGATTTGCACTGTTGCCGCGTATTCCTTACTCTAAAGTTATATAGTAAAAAAACACACAGATAAACATGTAATTATTATTGATAAATTGTAAATATAACAAACGTTGCATTGAAATATGTTTGTTATTGTCACGCGTATTTACACGAAGAATGTATTCATAATAGGATGTTATTCTCTTTTTTTTTATTTCCGCCTTCAAACTAGACATTTTTCCAAAACTGTACGAGAAACTTAAAGTAAAATCTCTGTCCTGATGATAAGGCAAAAAAATTAATGGTTGGTTCCCGCTTACATCTCCAAACAAATCTAAGAGGAGAGGTAAAATATGACTTTTTTTCTTTAACCTTTTGTTCTTCGCCGCATATTCACCACACCGTTTAAGTATATTGGACTGTATGTCGTAAAATGAAAATCAAAAAAAAAAATATTGATTATCATGGTAGATAGCTTCATAGTTTGTGTTTACGTAAAAAATGTATAAACAAATTAGAAAAGTGAAACGCTTTTAAAGTTATATATTAATTTAAAAAAAAGAAACTGGACATTTTTTCATTTCATATTTTTATATGCTGTAATATAAATTACTTTAAATATAGATACATTTTGGTTTAGATGACGTTAACGTTTAAATGATTCATCAATGTTCAATATATAACCTAAATTTTGATACCAAATTCATCCATATTTAAATATAACAACATGTATAAAGTATGAAATGAAAAAAATGTCCAGTTTATTTTTTTATTAGTAAAGGTACTCCCAATATCAAAATGTTCACTTTTAAAAAGATACCACCAAAATAAAGTGTTTGCAAAAACATGTTTAAGGCAAACACAGGTGGTTATATATGATTTCATAAAGTATGTATACACATATGTATATAAGCTCACACTTTACTTCTATGTATTTTTCAGTATGTTCCACACGCCCACTTTAGCAAAGAAATCCCTGATAGAAGATAACGGTATATGCAAATTGCTGCTCAGACGGAAATGTCATCTTGACCTCAGTGAGACCTAAAAATCCTTCATGGTGCAATACTGGTCAGCCCCTTATCTGATCTAAGCAATATGGGCTCACCACTGTAGTCAGTGAGAATGTACACTCTACAGCTAGTGCTGTTGAATAGATAACAGGATCAGTGCAAAAGTCTTTATATCATCATTAATGCTTTTCAATAATACATGTCACAACAAAGAATGTGTAACAATGAGTAATGTAAATGGCAGTGCTTTTGATAAAAGTCTTCATTTCCGAAATACTTCTGATAAAAGTCTTTATTTCGGAAATATTTTCTTTGGAAATTTGCCCCTTTTGTTGTTGCTGTTCGGAAGTCAAAGAAAAATACATTTCAACTAGGTTATGTAAAAGATTTTCTTGGAAAAAAGATTGTATTCATTTCGATATACATTTTTTATCGACTGCACGCAAAGGGTGCATTTTCTTAATAATGTAGTGATTTATATGAATATGTCCTTTTGGGAAAATATTACCTGAATGATATGAAATGCCAAGTTTCATGGCTTTGGGGCTAATTACTTGATGTAAAGTCTGTTTAACAGTACAAATCAAAGGCTTGACATTCCTTATTAACCTACCAGGTCTGCAAACTGCGCAGATGATCATTTTGATTTATATGAAATGCTGTAGTTTATAATGGGAATATATTATATATATATATATATATATATATATATATATATATAATACAATGATTAGTGTACTAATTAAAGTATGAAAGTCATATATGCATGTAAATGTAAAAGCTCTTACATGTAATTTTTCAATAAAGTGCAAGGTAAAAGATGATTATGTGAGATGAGATACAGTGATATATATGGAAAACATTGCATTTTTGTATGTAGAGGCAAATGCATAACAAAAAAGTACAATATACATTGCCACCAATTCTGTTTCTTCAGGAAAAAAGTTTTTTCCCAAATAAGATAAGCGTTACTTTTGAAGATAGAGTGAAGTTCCATTCAACAAATTTATGTTGATCTATCCACCTAATATAACTGTTGAATTCAAAATGCAAAATTATCATTGTTGAAATTAGTGTATCTATTAATAAATACATGTGCATAAAATATCAATGACGAGTAAATTCATTAACATAATTATAAACTTTCAAATTAAACTAGAAAAAAAAAAGATTCCATCTATTTACAAACATTACACATTGCTTTTGCCCATTATTATGATAGCCTCAAAATATCAGCAATCAAATTATATCGCATACATTTACATTTAAATCATATTCAATAATAAGGGCTCTGAGTAATGCGCCCGAGATACTAAGTAGTGAGCATGAGATACTAAGTCGTGATCACGAGATACTTAGACGTGAACACAAGATTCTAAGTCGCGAGCAATAAATAAAGGCCCTGTCGCACTGTGGCGAATTTGTGCTACGAGTTCTGGCGAGATGTAACTCGCCACAACTAGCCTGCTTCCATGCAGATATGGTACCCATGTCGTCATGTATCGCAGTGATGTATTCGTTTGTCGGCAGAGCTCGCCAAGTTGCGGCGAGAATTTTAAACCGTTTAAAATTATCGGCGACTTCTTTTCTCGTACACGTGCCGAAGACATATCAAAGGAATCTCGCGCACTCTCGAACACATTCCATAGACATGTCTTTCCTTGCCGTAGTGTTTCGCCGTATTTTATCGTTCTACGACATAACACGAGTTTGCTGCAAGTTTGGGAGACTTGCCTACGACATCAACTCGTGCACATGTCGTCACATGTCGTACAGACTCATCCACACTCGTACATTCTCGAATACAAGTTTCAATTGTTGAACGATTATTGAAAAGATATCCTATGCATATAACTAAGTTGTGTGAACGAAATACTAAGTCGTGCAAACGACATAATCGGCCAATCAAATCAGTTCTTTGCACGTATGTATGTAAAGTGTGTTCTGATCGGCTAATTATGTCGTGCGCATGAGTAGTAGGCCCATCTTGTTAGCTCGACTTAGTTACGTTGTGACAAAACTTTATATCTTCTTAGGATGGCTTTGTTTATTTTCATGCTATGCAATGAATGAGTGGAAAATACCAGTGAATGATAACCCGATCATTTTACTCTAGGTCGAGTGAAATGATAACATTTGATCATTGCACTCTGGGTTATATGGAACTACTTTTTACTTTGTTTTTTAATCATTTATTTTGAGAGTATGTGAAAAACCTAATTGTTGAATATAAACATGATCGGCCTTTTTAGATAACAGAAAACAAATAATAAACTTAAACAAGAGGGACATGATGGCCCAAAGGGCTCACCTGAGTACTCGCAAAGATGAAACCCTAACTGCTGTGACAGGCTTGAACAAATGTGGGAATGTATGCATAATGTCATAAATTGTCGAGCTGATTAACTCTCATACATATTTTCATTTTGCTCCTTGGCTTGCCATTGCTTGTCAAACACAAACAATAAATAGGGACCCGAGTATTATTTTATTTATCCTGCTATCCAACTTTTCGCATGCAAATTCGGAGGAATAGTTTTTATGCTGCAATTTTGAAAGATAATGGCGACGGCTGTGAAAAAGTCACGTCATGCTTGATGGCTTGTTCCAAAGAGTGGAGTGTATATAGCCTTTTACCCGTCCTATATTCAAATTTGCTTTAGATCTGATGGTCATAGACAAATTGTGCAAGTTTGGTCGAGATTGGTTGAAAATGAAGTCCCTGTCTTGCATCACGCCCATTTTGTGCATTTATTTTCACAATAAAGGGGAAATAACTCCAGTGTTCGTTGCTTGATCAATGATTTATACATGTATATTGTTGAATAATATAGATGTTTTCAGTATTTGTGTTTAAGCTAATAGTTTATAGTTTATAGTTAATAGTTCAAGTGAAGTTCTTCCAAAACATCTCTTTCAGACACCAACTCTCGTTCTGTATTTGTTACGATGCTCTTACATGAGATTGTTCTATTATGTTGGCAAAGATATTTCAGCACTGACAAAACTTTTGCCCATTCTTTGCCGAGATATGTCCTTGAACCTCCTTGAAATGTTGCAAGAACACGTCTTACATTTTTCTTCTGAATATTGTCTCCACCTTTGCGAAGATCAATGTACATGTTTTCAGTACATATCAAATTTTTGTCATCAGTATTTTCATCTTCAAATATCTTGAAGGTCTGCGAGAATTTCATAATTAGCCATTAATAATCATCTGATACATTGAGTAATTTGTGTATATTACCTAAAATTTGTTTAATATGAACCAAAATATGAAGTTAAGATTATATTATTGCCTCAAAGTCATCAATTGTTTATACATAAACAAGAGGGCCATGATGGCCCAAAGCGCTCACATGAGAACTGGTACTGATGAAAATGTGCTAAGATAATAGGTTATTTGTACTTAATTACAGGAATGGTAAATTTCTGTTTGACTGCCTGCTATAAAATTGATTTAAAACAGATTCTTTTTTTTACCTTTTAATCACCAAAAATCGAGCTTTAAATCATAAAATATAATGCCTCATAGAAATAATAAGAACTATTTGATCTTCTCGACTGCAGTTGCATTAAGAAAATGATAAAAGCCTCGTCTTGTGCAGTACAAAGATGCGAAAAGAAATTGTTATGAAAAAAACTTCAGCAAACAGAAAGTTCCCTGTAAAATATGGCAAGGGCTTATCTGATGGTGATCACTAATTTATTGCCTCCATGTAGACTGATGCAGTCGTTTCTGTCAAATATCGAATTTTTCATATATAATTTTACTTTTCTCC
Source organism: Congeria kusceri (assembly GCA_027627225.1). Classification (NCBI taxonomy): domain Eukaryota; kingdom Metazoa; phylum Mollusca; class Bivalvia; order Myida; family Dreissenidae; genus Congeria; species Congeria kusceri. The sequence continues at coordinate 15,121,129 of CM051036.1, forward strand.
TACTTTGATCCTTGTATAAAGTGCTTGCCATTTTGATCTTGCTCAAGACAGTAACCTAAAAAACTGTCCCAAGGAAATGTAACTTAGTAAGATAAAACAAGAAACAGGATTTGTCGATCTTTGCATTTCATACAAAGTTTAAGCAGTTTGTTTTCAGGGACTAAAATTAGTCTAGCCTACATGCTGTGTATTTGACCCCACTGACCACTTCAGCACTTCATGGAATGTTAGGGAGTAACGGTACTGGCCGACTCACTAGTGAGCCAAATTTTGGGCTTGTGGAACAGACTGTATTAGCATTTTTAAGTGTTAACTTCACAAAAAATGCTATTTTACATGTGTATATACCAAACGTTGCATTGTATTCTTGCTAGTGTAAAGTTTAAATTGCGAAAAGAAAACAAAAATAATAGAATTGTATTTGTATTTGTTATTTTATTTTCGCCTTCAGCTGGATTTGTTTTTCTCAAAAATATCAGAGAACCTAAAAAAAAATTTGGTCTTAGATATACTAATAAACGTCGCTATATGGAATCTATAGGACATGTGGACTCAAACAGTTATATAAATAATAATATAATTAATATAATACGGCATTGAAAGGCGATTCTATGCAAACCGTCACTTCAGTGTCAATACCCAATACGATGTGACACTGTATTCTGCATAGTTCAAAGATTTCATTGCGTCAATTCGTGTTGGGGTAACGTGTTACAGGTCGAACGGCATTGGCAAGTTGTTAATTAAATTTGCGTTCAACAATGGTACCATGGTGTAAATGCATGCATGCAACGACGGAATACTTCATTATGAAAACAACGTTTTTGGAGAATTGTTTGGAAATATATTGATTTGCGTATACAGGGCTTTTAAGAACTTGCTGGAAATTCGCATTTTTTATGTTTATAAACATATAAGTAGAAATATGTAAAATATCAGCGAATCAATATTGTTTTTTTTATCGAGAACGCAAATACAGAAGTATGTGGAATAATTTTGTAAAAAGAAATGGTGAAAATTCCACTTGGGAAATAAATCTACTATTTGATTGTAAAACACAATGATTAATTTAACAGAATTCAAAATTAATATGTTAAATTGGTTGCCAACCAACACTGTAAAACGTTGCTAACTTTTAAAACCAATACGTGTGTGTTGCTGATAATGCGCATTGCTTGTGATTATACTGGAGAGTAACTACATAAGTTTGGAGTTGGAGAAAAAAAAAGTGCGCTTAGACAGCAGCGACGAAAAGCAACTGACTACCGGTAGTATTACATTAGTTTTGGGTACTGAGCAGGTTTTGGCCGGAAGGTAAACAGTTGGCTTAGACAGCTACGCCGAAAAAAACAACAACCATGAGCGTGGGTCTTTGGATATACATGGTGATAATTGCCTTACTGTTATTATTCGCGGTACTGAGCAACTTTCTGGTCATTCACTGTGTGGTGACGATCAAGAAAATGCGCACACTGACCAACGTGCTGATTTGTAACCTCTCTGTGAGCGACATACTCCTCGCCGGTTTCGTTTTACCCCAGAGGCTTCACGACATCTCTCACACCCAGGAGTTCCATGAGGGTGAGAACCCAGGGGCTGGGGACATACCCATACAGGGATCCTATAAAAAAATCTTCATCTTTAGTCACTTACTGCGTTATTGAAAAACAAAAATCATATAAATGTTGCTTGTGAAATTCAATATTTAAGAAATAATTTTCGATGCAACGTTGTTTATTGACCAATAAACAGCGATTTCGAGTTCTGATGCGTAGGAATTAAACCTCGAGGACGTTAGCCCGAGTTGTTTAATAGCTACGCATCAGAACTACAAAGAGTTGTTTATTGACCGATAAACAACTATAATTCGAAAATTATTTCGATTCTAACATGATTTGACATACATTTTTGCAATTGTAATTTGAACTACTTTTAACTATGCTCCGCTCAGAATCGGAACTTCGTTTTGCGTTGTTTATGGGCAGTTTAACAAAGATAAGTCTGTTCTTTGTCTATAGAAAAATTAGCGACTACATGTATCATGTTAGCATTTAAGTTTAAAATATGGTAAAATCAGAAGCATCTGTTGATTCTTTACCAGATTAAAACAATTTACGACAAAATAAACTGTAAATGAACAAGCCTCAGACTTGTATGCCCCTTTTCCACACAATAAGGTACGAATAACAAAACATTCGTCTATTCGTGGAATTCGTGACAGATTTGTAGCCGATTCGTGGTCAAGCCGCGAATTCTCGAATCCCCAAATGAGTAAAGAATACCTACGAATATCTACGAATCGATTACGATTCGGTTACAATGCCTAAGAATGCACTCCGAATTTGTCACGAATTAACTAGTATTTTTGGACTCGGGAGTTTTTGATACGAATTCCCGAATGCTCAAGAATTGCAAGAACTGATGACGAACATATACGAATCAGTTAAGAACTTCACAAACTGGGCTTTAATACATTTTAACGTGCTCTGCGGACGTTGACGACCGAAAAATAGAATATAGCACAATGGGTAATTTACTATAAAATCGTATTTTATAGTATAGAGTATAATAAAATCGCGCACTCGTTTGTTTATAGGTTTTAATATTTTTATAACCAGGGCCGAGTTCAACCGAGCTGGACTCGCGCTTGTATGTCGCCATTTTGTTTGAGTGGTTTTCTCGAATCGAATTTAAAAATTGGATTTTACATGGATTTCAACGTAAATCACGTATATAAAAAAGGTTCTTAATTTCATCATCTTCAATTTTTTCAAATATGACATTGTGGCGATCTTTCATTTTTGTGTATTTATTTACAGGGCAAGTCTTGTGCATGGTGGTCAACTTCTTCCCACTGTTTATGATCACCAGCTCTATATACACGCTTGTATGCATCTCCGTCGAGCGCAGACGGGCCGTCACCCTGGCAACGGAACCGCAGCTGACCTTGGCAGCTTTGCTCAAGATATGTCCCGCGATCTGGTTGCTAGCGCTCGTCGTTTCCATACCGACCATAGTGGAGTACCGGGTGAACGCCATAGAGACGGCCACCGGCGAAAACGCCACCGACGTGTCCTTGTCATGTGACAGCTCCCGTATATCGCACACGTACGCCGTCACCAACGCCATAACCGTGTTTCTCGTCTCGTACACGATCCCGTTGATGATTATATTTTATAACTACATCCGGGTGGCCCTGTTTGTCTGGAATAGGGGCAGGCAGCTTCGACCTGTCGGCTCCTCGTGTATTGTCCGGAAGTTCCTGCTCTTCCGGTACCGGATACGCATGGTGAAGCTGCTGGTAGCCGTTGCATCCATCTTCGCGATCTCGTGGCTACCTTTCTTTGTCATACTCTTATATACGGTAAGATTTTTTTTGAACGTTACTTTAGTGTTTTAACGTTTTATGTTTCTCTTTAGTGTTCAATATACAAAAGACACATAGCGGGGCTTTAATAAAGTATCATCAATTAAACCTATCACTTTTTTTTTGTGTGTTTCTTTTTTTCTGTCTTTCTGTCTGTTTTTATATCTTTCTTTCTATTTTTTTTAAATATTAATGACTCATTTATTTATTTATAAATTTATTTATTTGTTTGTGTTTGTTTGTTTGTTTATTTGTTTGTTTATCGATTTCGTTTTGTTTCTGGCGTTCTTTCATTTCCTTTTGTGATTATTGTTTTTTTTTCTTTTTCATACTAAGTGACCCATTCTCACTTAGTTATTTCCTAATCCATTTATTTTTTACGTCTTAACGAATTTCTGAAATTAAATCTTAAAATTCAAAAAAAAAGATATTTTCACAAGCCTTCAGCTGCATGTTTTATTTAAATTACCGAAGGTCAAAATTTTATAAACATCTTCAAAAGCCTTAATATTTAAATATACACAAATATCAAAGCTCCGGGTATTCTTTATGCCCATTTGACTCGTTTTTAGAAAATGAAACACAAAGACGCAAGCGGCGACGCCAGCGGCTTTCTTAACTTGTTTCTGATTGGGCTAGCGGCGGTGTGCACCGCTTCCAACGTCATCTTGTACGTCGTCTTCAATCCGAGTTTCAACGAGGCGATACGGCAGGTGTTACGTTTACGAGTTGCGCCAACGGTAACTCTGGTACTATTATTAGAAGCAGGTCCGACGTAGCGGTAACACCTACACGTCATCAAGACGTCATCGGTACAAGATCTAACGTCAAATCCATCTCTCGTGCGGAAGTGTTCCGAATCACAAATTAGCGATAATTTCTTGATACTTAATCGGCATAAAAAAATTAATTTGACGACTCTGCATATACACAATATTTATTTAATTGTATATGAAATTTTGTTGTGTATCAACGACTAGTTAAGTTTTGATACCAAAATGTTTACAATACTTGCAAAATCATAATTATAATTATTATCATCGTCATCACCATCGAGCCTATGAGTGAGCGGCGGGCATATACGGGACTTCAGACTAAAAGCGACATGCGGGACTTTGACACACCAAATGATTCCGGGTATCGGAGAATAGACGTTGGTCGATTTTAGACCCCGGTAATATTGACGCCCCCCCCCCCTTCCTCTGTCAAATGATACACCAATAGTATCTTCCACTGAAGGGGTTTAGACAAAAATTAGACCCCAAAAAAAAAATTATTCGAATTCCCCTGGGTTAACCCGCCGCTCCCGCCTCCTGGGGGGAGGGGGGATATTGATAAGTGCGTTCATGGATCCAGACGGTGATCGGATCATCACCCAAATCTTATCATTTGTTCACTGACCAGCCATCATAGAAAAGTGCATAACTTTCTGTGTACAGTTGCGATGTAGAAAACTTCGCCCGCAAAATGGGCATGGACCAAACTGTTCACGGCTATCTAGTGATTACTGCATCGCGGCATGGGAGACCACTGTGTGGAGTTCGCAAACTGTCACCTCTGACCTTTTGTCCTGCATTGCAAGATTTCATTAAACAGGTTGTTTTTATCCAAAACTATAATTATTATTTAGTGATTAAACGTTGTCGTTTTTGGAATACCCGCGTTCATTTACACCGCGATGTCCACATTTTTGCTACATCATTGGTTGGGCGCAAAGCTGACCGCAATCTCATTAAAATCAAATCCTAACATAGTTAGGATCTGAAGACATAGTATAACAGGTCACGTTCAAAATGACCTTCCGAACAATAAAATATCAGCCCTGCTGCGCCCAATGAAATTGTCTTTTGCACAGCAATGTTTGGCCACGGTTTTGAAAAGTGATGCATTTCCAGCTGATCCTCGGTACTAAATCATTTACAGTTCATTTTCACGCGGATAACAATGGATATAGTGGTACCTTAGGCGAGTAAACATCCAAAGTTCACGTTAATTTCGTGCATACATTTTGGTGTATATATATTATGCTATACCACAACATTTTGAAGGCAACAGTTTGATTGGCTCCTGAAAAGGTCATCTGAACGTGACCCCGAATGCGATGTCATCAGATCCAGTCAGCGGATAGTATAGTAGCGTCGGACTGTAGATGATTTTAATGATATTGAGCTGACCGCTAATGCGATTAATTAATAAATAATTATTAACGGACACTGACATTGGGAACTGTCGTAGACCTACGTTCGTGTATGAATTCCGCTCGGAGACAATTGTAAACAGGCAGTGGAATATAATGCGTTATAGCAATCATTAATTATTAATTACTATAATTGATATTCCGATTTCAAACATTTGCGTTCCTCTTAAGCACTTACTTCCGTTGAAATCGAATAAAGTCTAATTTTCGTTGGCACTGACGTGATTATAATTTGCCTCATTTCATTATTGTTTATATCTACACAACGAGGGTTTAAAACCAGAAGGTGCATACCGATATTGATTTCAATTTAAGTTGGTACCTTCTGGCTTTCAGCCCTCGATAATATATACATGCATGGTCACATTTAGTTTTTGTTTTTGTGTTGTTGTTTTTTTCGTTAGATTGTGACTGTTCCAATTACAACAGTGCGTGCATAATCGTTGATTATTGGAATTCTTAACAAATAGTTTTCGATTGATCGTTGTTTATTGGCCAATGAACAACGATTTGAAGTTCTGATGCGTGGGAATTAATCTACGAGGTTGTTACCCGAGTTGTTTTAATAGCCACGCATCAGAACGAAAAACAGATGTTTACTGACCCATAAACAACGATAATGCGAAAATTATTTCGATTCTAACATGGTTTTACATATACTTTTTCAACGCTCCACTCAGAATCGGGACTTTTTGTTGCGTTGTTTATTGGGTAGTTTAACAACGATAATTTTGTTCTATTTTGTCTATAGAAAAATTAGCGAGTATCATGATAGAATATAATTATAATTAGGTTTAAAATTTAAAAAATGGAAAATGTTAAGTATGTGAGACTAGTATATGATAATATGTATGAAAGGATAGAAAGCACACATGACTCCACACCATGGCCATACAAGGTTAGCGCTTCATGGATAGTTTGCCAGTTTGACCATTGCGTTCATAATCGCATGAACGCAACCAAAATTAATTTCAATCCTTATATTTACATTATATTTGGGGTAATTTCATAGCTTTCCTTTATATTATTTTTGTTCAACATGCATTTTATTACCATTCTAAGAGAAATATAACGCACAGCAGTTTTCTTATCGGAACAGCGAAGTACCGCCCATTGTAACCGAACTGCACAAAATAGAATGCAAACTACGATTAATAAAATAGTTCCCTACAAAAATGTCATTTTCTCCTTATTTTACATTCAATTTTCTGCGACAAATGAAATTTAATGTAAACATTATGAGTCATAACATTTTTATTTTCCTTGCATAAATCATATCGCTACAAAACTAAAAAAGTAACTTAAACAAATGCAAAAATACCTGTGACACCAAGAAGAACTGCTATTTCGGCCGGTAGAGCCAACAAACACCAAACATTATTAATGCTTTAGAAAGATTAATATAAAATTTTAATAAGATGTGCTTTGTTAGTAAGACAGTAAATCCACATCATGAATACTTCTATACAGTACCACAGTTGAGTTCTGACACTTTAATATCACACAATTCCTAGGCTGAGAGTTTAACAGATTCTGGATAATCCTGTTTTATAGTTAACACAATTGATGGAGACTTAAATGCTTTAAATCCACACCATATATCCAAATGTTCACTCGGCGAGAAAAATGCAAAACAATCCACAAATGACATCACTAAACAAGTAATGACGTGTAAGCTATAGGTCATCGATCAATAGCATCCACACGGGCGTATCTAAGCTCTTTGCTTTGCCTGGGCATAACTTGTATTATAAATATGAAAATGCATTTTTTTCTTATTGTACATGTTAAACGATTCATCATCATTAACCGTGATATAAATGCACAATAAATTAGACGATCTAAATGCATCTAGCAAATAGACACATCAATGTGAAATCAAATCCATTTTAAAGCTACGTTCCTGAACCGGTGTTACGTCATGGAGATTTTATGTGGTCGCTTCTAAGAAAAGTAATGTTTACCTAAGTACCATTACATGTACATATTACTTGCTAGCGAAATGGCTATGTTTAATAATAACACTTGTAGACCTTGCGTGATAGAATACTGTCAAGCAAAAGTGAAAAAAATGTCAAATTCATTTGTGTAGAAGAAGAACTGGAACGAAATGTTCATGTATATTAATTATAAAAACATTTAATCAAACGTCAACAATAAATGCAAACAAGAGTAACATTGAACAGTATAAGACATCTTAGTTCATGTAAATATTCTTGTCGAAATATAATTTGCATAAAAATAGGACACATAATATTACTACGCCGGTGATAAGGCATTGCGTTCATACGATTATGAATGCATACCCTTCCATATTAAAATGCCTATGCAATGTAAATATTCATGTATGGCTTTTCCAAGGTGTTGGGGATGTTAACCTATTTTTGCTATTATTTAAACACAGATTACATGATGCCTTTCTGCAAGATTTGCTTAACGGTATTACTGAGTCATCAAGAGCAAAATCTTATTGTACATTTGCTGATTTTCAAATGCAACCGTATCTATATAAAGTTAACATAGACAGTTGCAGATTTGCATTATCTAGGCTAAGAATGTCTGCACATAATCTAGAAATAGAGGCTGGTAGATGGCACAAACCAAGACCTATCCCACAAGAAATAGAATTTGTTGCATATGTAACATTTTGGAAGATGAATTCCACTTTTTGTTCGAATGTAAGCTGAATAATGAACTAAGAAAAACATATTTAAAACCATATTACTATGTAAGACCAAATATGCCAAAATGTATTGAGCTCCTTAAATGTACTAACAGTAATAGTAATAGAATAAAGCTATCTTTGTAAAGAAATCTTTTGACCTTAGAAATATGTATTATAATTTGTACCAATAAATCCCTGTACGCCTCTCACGGCTTTAAAATATCATATGTTAGACACCGATACATATGAAATTATAAGACACTTTGGTTTGAAAGTATATGTATCTTTGCTGCTGTATATTTATGCAGCATATATGAGCGATGTGTATTAATATCATTTCCTTATATGATGCACTAACCTGACATATAATATCTTACTATTTACTTAACTTGTTTTCATCAACATGTGCTTTTTGAATATTATATTTGTACTTCATGTGTACTCATGGGCATTATTGCCTCGATGTATGTTGAAAATAAACTAAACTATAATATTACCAATGCGAGGAACAGACTCAGTGTCCCGAGGTCGCCCTGGAGCAGGTGGCGAATTGGTCGGCCCCCACTCGACCCGTCATGAAAGAATGTCGGACTCATGCCCACCCGAACAAATGCCTTCCCGATAATTTAAGTCAGACGACGTATGCCCTCCCGGACATTTGCCACCCCGGATATATTCCCTCCCGTAAAATTCCCATCCGGACACTGGCCCTCCCGCTACGTTTAAAATCTGTTTTTAATCCATGAAATCTGCTTTAGCAGTGTTTAAGGAAATTGCTAAAATTGTAAAGATAATAATAATAAATAGGTCTAGAGGATATTTGTTGTTTCGGTGTGAGATCGTATTTAATTTCAAGACTGATCATAGAAAACAAACAGCAAACTCAGACCTTCACGTCTTAGCAAGGCAGATCACTGTCAGCAATCTGGTGCCTGGTTTTGCACCAACCTCCGCGCAGAGATTTAACCGTGTCTGATCATAGCTCATTAAATCCCTGCATGAAGTTCCACGTGACCATAGGCAAGCACTTGGCGCGAAATAAAATCTGTTATGTTATTTTTTTTATTCATTATATATATATATATATGATGCAATAATGCAACATGTCTGTGTCATTGTTACCTGATGATTTTGATGCTAGGTAAATTACATCTCACTTGATTGTATTCACCAGCAAGAAACACAGAATGCAATCGCGATTGCGACAAAAGCACATGCTGAACATTCAAATTTCAAGTAATGCTGTGTCCTGATACATCAAAATGTATAGAAGGCGTGCCGTTTTCAGGAAGTAACCATTTAAACCAGTGTCCGTTATGCGAAATGACTCTTAACAGAAGAAAAAGCGAACTACATGTATGTGATTTACGGCCTTCTTTGAACCACCGGGGAGATTCCGTCTATAGTTTCTAACCATTTTTATTTTATAGATTCTTAATTGAAATCCGTTGATTTAACTGAAAGAGAGGCTGCCATGTAGCTAAATAAAGGAATTGTTCGTATGTGTCCTACATTATATCATTAAATATGTCCGAAAGCCGGGCCCAATACCGTCAGACTACTCTCGGATGGCTTCTTCGAGCATCATTCGTAGTTAGCTTTGTTTAAAGAAAATTCGTAAAACCTTTCTCTAAATGATTTTCGAATCTGTGTTGCTTTTAAACTCATCCCAAATCAACTAATGTATGTTTGTCTGTCCGAACCACAATTTAGGGTTGATGGGATCACCCTTAAGTTGAACAAAGAACAAAAGCCCTTAATCCTCAAATGTTGGTTGATATTAGGGGCTACAGTAATTTAGGTTTAGGGCTTAGTGTTAGGGTTAAATGTGTATACCGAAATTCCACTAATACCAAATGTTGGAACGTCCGTCCGTCTCACGATCTGTCTATCGTTGAATGTTTCACCTTATTAATAATGACATGTGTACCTTGAACCTGTCAACTTTGTAGTTATAATCGTTCGAAAGGTTATCTTTATCGACATACAGGTCATGTTTATATCTAAAGTAGGTCAGCCTTATTAAGAGTTTTTATAAGATGTGTCCGATATCAACAAACGAACATGGTCTACCAGGGCTTGCATTAATGGAAGTTTGGGAGTAATTTACTCCCAGTTTTTATAAGATGTATCCGATATCAACAAACGAACATGGTCTACCAGGGCTTGCATTAATGGACGTTTGGGAGTAATTTACTCCCAGTTTTTGTCACAGGACTTCCAAAATTGCAGCCATGGAAGTATCAAAAAGTCCAAAAGAAGGCTTAAAACCTCCAATATTCAACACTTGGAAGTGAGGACTTTCAACATTTTCACCTATGTGCAAGTCCTGATAATAATTCAAAGTTTGCAATAGGTCTGAAAAACAACAACATGAAGTGAAAAACATGACTGAAGTACACTAATGGCTACACTAAGAGCAGTGATATATGCTATGAAAATTGTTATGTACATATTTATGTCACGCAATACTGTCAAAACTTCCAAATATACTGAGCAAAACTTCCAAAATCAGAGGCCAGGAAGTTCAAACTTCCAGTTTTCAAAATTTAATGAAAAACATGGTCTACTTTTGATTGGTGCTGCAGCTTGAAGCTACTGACCCGCAAGCCAAGCTAATTACAGGAAAAATTTAACTTGTAATGACCTTCTGAACTAATGATGCGTTTATGTTCTTATAGCGCTATAGGGACTAATTGACGTCTTTATCGTAATGAAGAGGAAATGAACGTTGTTTTCTTCTTTTGCTTGATTTCGTATATGTTTACATACTTCGGAACTGTTTGTGTTTCTCTGAAAGTAAGACGGCATGTTGAATTTGTTTTCTTTGTTTATCTAAACCCAAAATACCTTGTGTACAGTTCAAACAAAGTATTCTATATTAGTTAAAGCTGTACATTGTCAGTACGTACTGATTCAAGTTATACAAATAACGATACCAATATTAAAACACGTCGACGACGACGACGAAGTTTTTTTGATGACGATGGTGATGAGGTGATGATGATGATTACGACGACGACGAGGATGTTGGAATGTTGATGGAGATGATAAAAAATAAACTTGTAAAGAACTTTACTTTTTATATATAAAGTAACAAATATTTAAAAAAAAAAGTTCATTCCAATGCATATCGAGGTAAAGATTCATATTTTGTCTGTAAAGAAAAGTACATGTTAAGACCGCGCTTATTTAGGAAGTTGCTGAATACTTCCGACTCACTGAGCCAGTTGTGAACCGACTGATATGTGCTCAAATGGTGCTGTGTTGGATCATATTTTTCACAAATCATATTTTTCACATATGTGAAAAATATAATCTCATTCTTCACAGGTGTGAAAATTTAGATCTTATTCTTCACACAACACATTCGTATTCTTCACATTTTTTGTGAAGACTGTTGTTGCATCCAGTTTTTTTTAATGCAATAATATTCTTTTGTGATCCTCGCGCATACCCCTTTTCATGCCAATTGCATTCTTCGCACGACAAATGAGATCCTATTCTTCAAAATGGTGTGAAAAATATGATTTGTGAAAAATATGATCCTACAGTGCTGCGTAGATGTTTCTACTGGAAAACATTCGCACAGCTTCTGCATCTAATGTACAATGCGGTTTCTCCGACACTACGATGGTTGACCGAAAAGTTCGTAGACTGCACAAATATTATTTGTTTCGCGTTAAGAAAGCTTATGGGAACTACATATTTAAAAAAAGACAATTATCTTTGTTAAGTTTGCAAAATATAGTTTAAATGTATAAATGGTAAACATACAGACAAGATAACAAAAACAGTGCATCACACGAATTAAGGAGCAGTTTGACGTTGATTGCAAAGTGCACATAACGTCATCATTTCTCAAAATATTATCCAGACGCTGAAAAAGTCAGTATAGATTGTGTACCTGATGGACAAGACGTGGACACATATGACCAGTGTCGATTTGTGTACCTACTGAACGAAGAATTTCTCCGACACTAAAAGTCAGTATAGATTGTGTACCTAATGAACCCGACGTCGACACATATGACCAGTGGCGATTGTGAGCCTAATGAACCAAGAATTTCTCCGACACTAAAAGCCATTATAGTTTGTGAACCTACTGAACCCGACGTCGACACATATGACCTGTGGCGATTGTTAACCTAATGAACCAAGAATTTCTCCGACACTAACAGTCAGTATAGATTGTGTACCTACTGAACCCGACGTCGACACATATGACTAGTGGCGATTGTGAACCTAATGAACCGAGAATTTCTTCGACACTAAAAGTCAGTATAGTTTGTGTACCTAATGGACCAGACGTCGACACATATGACCTGTGGCGATTGTGAACCTAATGAACCAAGAATTTCTCCGACACTAAAAGTCAGTATAGATTGTGTACCTACTGAACCCGACGTCGACACATATGACTAGTGGTGATTGTGAACCTAATGAACCTAGAATTTCTCCGACACTAAAATTCAGTATAGTTTGTGTACCTAATGGACCAGACGTCGACACATATGACCACTGGCGATTGTAAACCTAACAGACCACGCAATTTCTCCGACATTGATGACCGATGAAGATAGGATGTCTAAAGGACCCGCGTTTTCTCCGGCACTGGGTGTCTAATGACCAATGGTTTTTTCTCTGACACCGATGTTGAATTGAATATCGACCACTATCCTATCCGTGACACGTTACCAGTGCCGATTGTGTACCTAATGGACAGAGTGGACACAAGCCCCTTGTTAAATTTAAGAGGGTGGACACAAGCCCCTTGGTAGATATCACAGAGTAGACAAAAGACCCTTGATGATTTCAATGTTGTGTTTCCACTGGACTGCAATTACAGTTGCACGTTTTAATTGCTCTTTCTTACTTGTAAACTGTTATTTTTTATGCAATTAATGACAGTTTTCAGTTTGTCAACAGTTGATTGCTATAAATGAGCTGTTTCCCTTCGATGGATGGAATTTTCTAATGAACTGCATACACAATATCAGAAAGAGGCTTTTGTCTACTACTTCATTATCATCAAGGGGCTTTTGTTCACCCTGTTAAATCTACCAAGGGGTTTATGTCCATTCTGTCAAATATACTAAGGGGCTTATGTCCATGTGTGCATTTTTAGACCAAGGGGCTTTTGGGCAAGGGGCTTTTGTACTACACTTGGACCAAGCATGTCTCCGACACGGTTGTCCATTGGTGATTAAGTATGTAAAGGTCCACGCAGATTGGATACCTACGTTTTACTATCCCGTCGAGAGAGTCATTGATTCAGTCCCAACTCCTCAGTGACCGTTTGCCTCTTCTCATGAGAAACAAGTACACCAAACATGCGTGCATGCAGTCAAAGATGAATCATCTCATAATGAAGTGCGTTACGACGGGGTCCATCTACATAGCAACATAGACCGCCAGAGATGCTAGTGGTTAGTGTCAGCATTCAGGCGCCCTTTTATTTGCGTTATCGCTTACACAACTGCCGACCCGTTTCTGTTTCGGATCAGTAGATATCGGCTGCGTTCCTTCATCATTTCCCGTCTCGCCAACACAATCCTAAATAGTCGCTAAGAGTCGCGGCCTTCCAGTTTGGTTTTGATATGCAGCACCTGTTTAATGGCTCGGCTAAAGCTGGGGTTGTAGACGACGTAGCGAATGACGTTGTAAGCGGTGCTAAACGTTGCCATGGCCATCAGAAATAGGTTAGAGAAAACCGCTGGCGTCGCTACTGGCGTCCCGATTGGTGATTTTCTGAAATATAACAACCAATCATTAATATTTATTATACCATATTTTAAACAGTTTTTGCGGTATTCAATAACTGCGATATCAGATTGGTAAATTTGGGACGGAGCTTAATATGCAAGCTTACCGTGCACTAAGAAGCGTGCAGTATATTAAATTTAGTTGTAATTTATACGCACGCTACTTAATGCACTCAACGATTGCACTGAATGGACACATTGCGACGGAGCTAAATTTGGAAAAGACACGCATGCCAAGCATGTCAGACATCACGTGACTAGGAACTGCCCATTGGGATCGGCATCGTAGAAAGTTGCGATGTGATCGGTAAATATGGTAAAAAAACCTGCGGGTTGGTTAAATAACTAACATATTTCGGTCAACGTGTGCTACAACTATTACATACAATAGGTACATTTTGTTAAGATCGAAGACATATTGATAATAATTTATTAAGTACGCATATTGTTCAATCTTATTAAAATCATGTCAAGATGGACTCTACTGAACAATCCGTTATCCCTTAACAGCCTACGTGAGGATATGTTTTAATGAGATCGGCATTTTGTTAAGATTTGAATATAAACATCAAATACCTGAAATACTTGAAATACATCAAATACTTGAAAATATTTCTTTGCCGATGCATACGTATTGTAATGTTGTTTTTTTATTTGAACATTCATAATGTGTTATATCCATATGTAAAATATTATATTTGTATATAAAAATATTGTATAGTTCCTTGTATTTAATTTTAAATCAGTTATCACAACACATATACTATATCGAAATGCGAAACGCCTATTCGAATTTTACTGTTCATACGTCATAAACACACATTTTATTTACAGTTAAAATACACGTGTACTTCATGAAAAGCCTTTGTTCGGCTAGTAAAGCGCGCGAAAATTATGTTGACATGTACATCGTCCCGTCATCCGCATGGAAAGTGTGTGTGTATTGATGGCCATATACAAACTTTGTAGCGCAGAGAACTGTGAGATTTTTACTTTTGAATAAAAGTTTCGTAGCGCATGTCAACCAAATCTTTTTATCGCCATCGATGTGCAGTCAACATTTCCTCTTAAACAAAAAAATACTTTTTTGTTCTGCTCTATTCATTGTTCATAGCTACTGATTGCTAGTGTTAGTTAAAAAAATTGTTACTGTAGCTGTGTCACAATTACGTGCGAGAGTAACCAATATCAACCATCCATCGTATTTCGTTGTCGAGAAAATTGCGCATGTACTGTGTGGAATTAATCGTTACAAAACCAGCAAAACTTGTATGGGGATGTCGTTTTATATAGTTAAGGCGTATAAAAAATAATTATTATTATGATAAAATTTGGTACCAAAGTGTGTAGTTATATTTGTAAACAGTCCAAAAAATTACCAGCTAAAATGTGTCCAGTTTCTTTTTTGAATTATTATATATATAATTACAAAAATATACCAGTCTATCAGTCGGACATTACATACTTGTATAATGTATATCACGCATAACCCATTTGACGTGTGCTGTTAATGTATTTTGAAGTATGTAGCACTTTACATATCCAAAACAACGTTACAATTTATACGCACTGACGTATAGGAATATGCCTAGATACGCCACTGAGTCACGTGTCATTCAAACACCCACAGTAAGGGGTACATCTGGGGTGTCACGTGGATTCGTCCCAGCGCATCGGCCAACTTATGATCGCTATCCATTCTGACCGGTTATTAACCACTATTCAAAACGCGTATGTTCGATACCTACAATGTAGTTCTAATCAATCGTATTCATCGGTGCAATATAATAATGGATATCTGAGTTACCTGTATGTAGTTTCATACAAGTACCTCTATTTATTTGATTTCTGGCTTTTATAGTTCCAAATGAACTTTAAACGCATGCGAACAATTGACATATAGGGCTATGTTAGTTTTTTAAAGCACATGTATCTAGTTTGCCCTGTTCTACATACAATAACGGTGGCACAATTATGACTAGGGTCTTGCTAACCCCACGACGTATTCTTTATCATTGATAAATGTATATAATTTTATATTCAAAATAACATTAGTTAGAACCGGGACCATATTTATGAATATTGTCCTTGTTATTCTTCATTTAAGTTCAAAGAGGAAAACATGATATTGTGTGTTTATAAACATTATGCATGACAAATACTAAATACATGTATTTACACACTTACAATTATATTGCAACTTGTGTGTTAAATATCTTCAAACAATGCATGTCTTTGTCCTAAAATCCTACGATTTAATATCAGAATTATAAGATGTCTCTTAATTTACGACTAAGATTCGTAATAAATACCAGCCTAGGTATTTAGTGGGCGTGGCCGGATCGATGCTCATTACGGAGAATGAAGTGTGTGGCGTAAACGTCTGAAAATAGCGCCATTCCCCTTCACATATTTAACCTACATTTACCTCTAATACGTTGTTGTTGTGGTTGTTCGTGTTGTTGTTATTGTTACATTAAAGGAAGGATTCATGTATTTGGTGTGTACACGTCTTAAAAAGCTACATTGAAAGAAAATAAATTCAATGTGATTTTATTAATTAGATGAATGGAAAATAAATATATATCACTTAAACAATAATACGGATTTCATATTTACGCAATATAAGTAGATACTTTGGTAGAATAGATGTAAGTTTATTAAACATTAAATCAAGGCAAAATGTATTCTCGACCTAAATACAATAGCCTGACTCTTTACAGCATTGATTTTCAATAATAAAAAGGTATCGATGTCCATAAGACCTATATTTCTGCTACATTGAATGATGTTCTGCAATAAAACACACAGTGACGTCAACCGCGCGCAACAAATGAAAGATTATTGAAGACTCAGGGGAATCGTAGAAACAAATGAGGCATCGATGAGAAACTAGTGACATTCTGCCGACACATCTGATGTCACCAGATCGAAGGATCGGGATGGTCGACTTTTGTGAACTATGATATACCGGTACTGCTGCGTTATTACTGTTACAGTAGCACTCTCGTCGTTTAATTAATGCAAAGTGCATATTTTCGATTTGAAAAATACAACAATAAAGATACGCCTTTACTATATAAAACGACATCCCCATACCAGTTTTGCTGGTATTGTAACGATTAATTCCACACAGTACATGCGCACTATTCTCGACTACGAAACACGATGGATGGTTGATATTGGTTACTCTCGCACGTAATTGTGACCCAGCTACAGTAACAATGTTTTAAACTAACACTAGCAATCAGTAGCTATGAACAATGAATAGAACAGAACAAAACATATTACTTAACTTATTTAATAAGTCATTTAATATCTAATATTATCTCATCCTTGTGCATCAAGTAACACAATCTAAAAGGCATGCGTTAAAGAAGACCAAACTTTTTTTTTTATTGTCTAAATAAGAGCCACGAGCCAGCCTTACGCAAACTATAATGTCAAACAAACGGCATACCAGATCAGCAATGCTGTTTTCAACATAATTAGGTAGTGAAAAAGTGCACGAACATATTGTAACGAGCAAATCCCAGCAATTAGAAATAAGTTACTGTTTCGTTTTTGCTAGTGATCCTCTTGTATATTCTAAAAAACTATTATTTCGTTTACTGTTTTTAAAACAAACTGGCTACATGGATTTCGCAAGTTGTGTTGTTATAAGGCGATTATTGTCGTTTAATGGGTAACTTTGTTAAAGGTTTAGCTTGCGAAATCGTTTACCTTTTACCTTTATAACTTCACATTTCTAGCTGTAGTGTATAACAAATCATTTTCATATATTGTGGAGCAAGGCCAACATATGTTACACCATGGATTGAGCTGTTTATTTGTACTTAAACAGAATTAGCATAGACAAGAGTTAATGGTAAGATACCATAGATACATCATCAAAGGTTCATAATAAGACTAGTGAAAACACACTCGACGGTGAATGCAGGTTTGATTTGCTTGATTAAATGTTCGTACTTAACGACCAATACCCCTTAAAAGTAGACTTTACAATAGTATTACACATTTAGATATTGATTTATCATCTTTGTTTCATTCTTCAGTCTAGGAATTCGCAAAAGCATTTCAACTCCAAGCATAACACAACGTTGTTAGGCTTCACGTTTTATGTCAGTGTACTGGCATAATGTGTATATAGTGGCATGTCTACTAAAAAACATTTCGTCTAATTTTATAAATAAATATTTAAATATCTTAAAGAAAAAGATTAATATCCCATGGTAATAAAGAGTAAACGGATACAGGACAAACATATATGCACAATAGACTGTATCATAGATTTCCCTAAATTTTGGGACACAGTTGCGGGGATTATTTTATCATCTCCCTAAATTTGTGACAAGAAAAGATGTGTTTAAATGAACTTAGAAAACCCCCAGTAAAAACTAACATATACCAGTAAATATATTCAACTTTGTTGTATACTTTAATTTTCTTATGTCTTATTAAGCTTGACAATGTTAATTTTCAAACGGATTTATTTGTTTAATATTTAACTTGGAATAACGTACTGTTTTTCACTGGGAATAGGTTCCCATTTTCACTGGGAACTACACCCCGTTTTCCACTGATATCGTTTGTGTAATAGTTTAAATGGGAATTACATTCCGTTTTTCAATGGGAATGATGCGTATTTGTTTAAGGGTTGGTTAAAAAATGGTAGGCTCTTATATGTTTAACTATTATAGTATTCTTTAAACGTGTGCATTGTAGACTTTGTTACTTGTTTAACAGTGAGCTATTATTAGTTATCACATTACATAGTCGCTCATATCAACATGTAATAATATTTCGTTGTTTTGAAAAGTGCGCATGTACTGTGTGGAACTATTCGTTATAAAACGAACAAAACCTGAAAATGGGAATATCGGTTTTCGTAATAGGCGAATCTCATTCAGGAATTGTTTTATTCCTCATACAATATCGATAACCGAAGCTGTGTTTATTTAAATGCGAGTGGTTGTACATTACATTAATTTATCCACGAAAGTGCTAACAGTAAAATACACCAGTATATTAGATTCCAAGAATGTCCACTACCCAAGTTGACCAAGTGACATCAGGTGTCGCGCAGAATGTCAATAGTTTGTCATCAATGCCTCATTTGTTTCTACGATTCCCAGGAGTTGTCCGGTGATCCTTCATTTGTTGGCGTCAGTGTAAGTTTTATGGCATAATACCATGCGAGGTAGCAGAGATATAGTTCTTAATGGGCGTCTATACTCTTTTTTATTAAAATCAATTATATTAGAATGTCAAGAATTGTATGTTCATTAATGTCAATAAAATATTGCATTCATATAAGTATACAATGTACTTTTCCCTGATTTATAAATTCGATCTATTTTTTATATGTTGTACATACATGTATTTCGATTATGTATTTGGTAAAATACTGTTTAAGTTTAATTTATTATCCATTTAACTAATCATACAAATCTCTAAAATACATATTTCTTTAAACGCAGCTGTTCTGAAGACGTCTGCGAGCAAGTTCACTATTGGTTTGAATACATGTAATATGAAAACAACAACAAAATGTATTTAGTAACTGTAGATGTAAGTTGACTTTTCCGTACATTTAAAGGAGAATGATAAATGCATTGTTTGAAGTTATTGACACAGAAGTTGCAACATAATTCTAAGTGTATAAATACCGAGTATTTGTCATGCACATTTTTCAAAGAACAATTTTCAAACAAAAAATCTTGTTTACTTAATTTTAACTTAAAAATAACATATCAGTATTTATGAATACGGTCCCTGTTCTACACAATATTATTTTTAATATAAATATAAACATTATAAATCTACCAACGATAATTGAATACGCCTTTGGGCTAGCAAGACCTTAGTCTTATTTTTGCAAAGGTTTAATATGTAAAACAGGGTAAAATAGATTTGTCTTAACAAACGCATATCCATAAGCGATTGCATACCTTTAAACTGCCTGTATAAAGCCAGAAAACAAATAATCGAGACAGCTGTATCAATACGTGTACATGTATACGCAGGTAACGCAATTAAAATGTTGTGCACTTGGGTGTATTAGAAATAGGCATCGAGCATACGCGTTTTGAATAGCGGTTAATTACATGTCATAATGGATTGCAATTCTCGGATGACAGCAGCACTGGGACGAATCTACATGACTCTGCAGATGCACCGTGATCGTTTAATGACACGCGACTCAGGGACGTATCTTGCTATAATCCCAGACGCCGTGCGTATAAATCGTAACGCTTTCTTGGCGATGGAAAGTGCTGCATACTTAAAAATATAAATAGAAAGACGGAAAGCAAAGTGGGTTATGTGTTATATAATATGTTTTAGTATAAAAAATAATAAAATTCATATAACTTGTTTGTGTGATTTATAAACATATTATTATCTACTAGTAACAAGGCATATACTGTCCTACTTATATAAATGAATAATTCTATGATAACGCAGCGAGTGCTATAAAACTGACATTCGGTTAGTTAATACACAGCAAAAAAAGGTGTATGTCAATTTAACGTCACCTTAGATGGAACCTCAATTGTGCATAAACTCGTCTCCGCCTTGTTACACCCCTACGCTTATTATCGGTGTCCCATCAGAATCGCAAAGAGCAAAATTGCCGGTTATCGAATGTCAGTGCCAAATCGAATACATACTCCGAACACGTGGTAAAGAAACAGTAAAAAAGTACATAATTGGATATTATATTTCATTAGATTCATTGGAAAACTCAGGTATATCGCCCGTGTTTGGAGATGGCGCGATTGGCACAGGAGGTGGTCTCTCATTTGTTTCGATAATCACGCGAATGAAACGTTGGTGAATTGTTTTCTTTCCTGTGAGTAATACAGCGTTGTATTTGTTGCTTTTTGTGTGTGCAGATAAATCATACAATCAGATCAATAGACTGCGACATAATACGTTTCTGCTTAGAAAAGGAAAAAAAATGAATTTCCGGTCTCAATATACGTAACACTATGAAGGGATTGATGAATATTGGACAAAAATACCTTTAAATAGCATAACATACTATAAATATTGTATAAGGCATAAAATACGACATTAACATAGATGGGGTAAACCAGTGATATATTTTATAGAAATACGTATGTTAGAGTGAACTGTAGTTTCTTTTCGCCTTAAGAAGAGACGCGACACTTCACAGGACGCGTAATTTATCAATAGACGCGAAAATTCTAGACGCGTAAATTCATGACGGGTAAATTAAATCAAGAGACGCATACATTCAGAAGACGTGTACATTCAAGGGACACGTACATTCAATAGATTCAAGGGAATCGATATAACGATATAACAAGTCGCGTTAATTTAAGACGCGTAAAATCAAGACACGCGTTAATTAAAGAGACGTGTGCATTCAAGAGACGCGTAAATTCAAGGGAATCATATAAACAAGACGAGTAAATTCAAGAGACGCATACAATCAAGAGACGCATCAGTTCAAGAGACGCATTAATTCAAGAGACGCATGCGTTCAAGAGACGCGTAAATTCAACGGAATCGTATAAGTAAGACGCGTAAAATCAAGAGACGCGTAAATTCAAGAGACGCTTATAATCAAAAGACACGCACGTTTGCACACCATGAACATCGGCCTGTGGGTCTACCTGGTGATCATGGCACTCGTGCAACTGTTCGCCGTTCTGGGTAACGCGCTGGTGATCTACTGCGTCATCCGGTTCAAGAAGCTGCGCTCCATGACAAACGTGCTCATCTGCAACCTGTCGGTCTCCGACATCGTCCTCGCCGGCTTCCTCATGCCCCAGCGACTACACGACATCTCGCACGTGGAGGATTATCACGAGGGTAAGGGAGGAACTTTATATTGCATCCTGTTTCTGTGTTCCGCTTTCTACTTTCGCAAATATTTTCCTACCCTTTTATATTATTTTTAACCTATATCGACTACGAAAATATTGCATAAGTTAACTCATGTTTACCGTTTATTTATCCTATGTTAAAGTCTTATTTTTATATCGCATACTGAAACATGAAAGCATTTGCTGTAAAATTATTATGTACTATTGCTGAGATTTATTGCATTCCTTCTTTGTCTTTGTATCAACATTCCAGATTCAAAATAATTATTCAGCTACTCATACATGTTTCTCTTAACATGATTAATTGTATCAATACATGCGAGTGAACTTTCATGATTGAACGCCGATCTCTATGTTTCATGAACATTGAACTGTTTCCAAATGCCGTTTACGCCTTCAAAAATACAGACGAGCCAGGGCCCCGTCTTATCAAAGATCTTACGACAAGTTAACGTTACGACTGAATTTTGTAGTTTAAAAAAATAGACATTTATGATCAGTATGTTCCTGAAATAAAAGACCTGTGAAAGCTACCAAGGAAATGAATAGAATTACAGAAATAAAGAAATCAAAGATGTCGGTGCTTAGCATTTATGCTTTTTCGTAAATTGTATCGTAATGTTTAATAAGACGGGTCCCATTACTTTAAACAAAAGCTTTAATGATTTTTCTCTGTGGAATGGCAGTTTTTTAAAGTACTATTCAACGAATACACTAATACATAAAAGAATACACGATAATGAATAGTTAGGGAAATAGTATTGTTACTCCAAATGATAACTAATAATCATTTAATGCAAAATTGTTCGGTTCGATTTATGTCTTTTTTTATTATTCTTGACAAAACTTTTATTTTGAATAAAAGCATTACTCTTAAGGGTGTTCTCGTGCGAATTAAGCTAAATTCTGGGCATTTTACTATGCTACAATAATAAATAAAGAGGTAATCGCATTATGAACCATTTATGTAACTTATTGTGTGCAACGTATTTCAGGTGAGGCCTTATGCAAGATAGTCTCCTTCTTCCCCGTGTTTGTGATCACCAGCTCTATCTACATGCTCGTCTGCGTCTCATTCGAACGCCGCCGCGCCATCAAAGAGTCGCACAAGACGCAGATGACCTACAGCGCTCTGCACAAAATCTGCCCGGCCATCTGGCTGTTCGGATTCCTGGTCCCATGCCGACCTTGGTGGAGTACCAGGTGAATCCACTGGCCCCCAAGCCCAGTGACAACGCATCGGAGACGCGGTACACTTGCGACAGTACCCACGTGCCGCGCGGCTACTCGGTGACCAATGCCGTCGCCGTCTGTTTGGTGTCGTACGTCATACCGGTGTTCCTGATCTTCTACAACTACATCCAAATCTCGGTGTTCGTGTGGAAGAAAGGGAAGCAGGTGAACGCCGGTCTCAACTCGGTGCGCATTGAAAATTCCCAGCTGTTTCGGAACCGGATCCGACTCATCAAGCTGCTGATACTCGTCGCCCTGATATTCGCCTGTTCCTGGTTACCGTTCTTCATTACGTTACTCTACGCGGTGCGTTGAGTTGCCGATTAGTTTTCAAACATTCAACCAGTTAATTCGCAATGCCCTTTGGGTTTGTCAAGTACGATCAAATATTTCCAAATGCATTTCTTATTCATTTGGCAAATCTTATAATTTGTACATATTTTTGTTTTAAAATATTAGTACTACATTAATACATTTATGTCACACAGTCTTGGATGGCTCAAATTGAACGATATTATATGTATACACGGTTATTGCTTAAGCCAAAACATATACTTTCAATCATTTGACCTTATATTTTTACCCAAATCTTTACAAAATGAATGCTTAATAAATTAATATCAATATGTCTGCGAATCAAAACAAAATGCACGTATTGTATTAAATATTAATGATTGGCGGGTATATTTGAGAAAATCACCAACCGGGACGCCAGTAGCGATTCCAGCGGCTTTCTCAACCTATTTCTGATGGCCATGGCAACGTTTAGCACCGCTTACAACGTCATTCTCTACGTCGTCTACAACCCCAGCTTCAGCCGAGCAATTAAACAGGTGCTGCATTTCAAAACCAACCGGAAGGACGTGACGTCAGAATTGCGACCATTATAGGAACAGATTTCGTTGGCGAGACATTAAATAATGCTGGTCCCCAACCAATATCTACTGATCCGAAACTGAAACGGGTCGGCAGTCGTGTAAGCGAGAACGCAAATAAAAGAGCGTCAAAATGTTAACACCAGCCACTAGCACATGTGCCGGTCGATGTTGTAACGTAAAATAAACCGGATTTTGTCAAGTATAAATGCATATAGTTTTGGTTTAATTTGGCTATTGCTGCTAAGTAGCGTATTGAAAGCGGTAGACGATCCCTTGGGACTTGAGAATTAATGATTTTCTCGACCGGATGGGGTTCCCGCATGAAAGGCGTGGTCCATTATGTACCCATAATGTATTGTCAACTGTGCCGGAGAAAATGCGTGGATCATTACAGACTCTTCCGGTGCGTGTCGGAGAAATGATTGGTCTATTATGTACACAATCTGCACTAGTCGCAAGTGTCGGAGTAACAGTATTGGCCCATTAGACATCCAGTACTCACTGGTCTTCAATATCGGAGAAGTTGTGGTCCCTTTGATACCCTAATCCCACTAGCCTTTAATGTCGACAAAATGATAGTGTGTCATAAGATTTTCTATCTACACGTCGGAGATACGCATGGATGATTTGGGTATCCAATCTTCACTGACCGTCAATGTCGGCGAAATACCGTGGTCCAATTTATATTTAATGTGTACGGCTCAGAAAGGTCGGGGGAACTGCGTTTGCCATTGGATAGCGATTCTGCAGGTGATCAGTGTCGGCAAATGAGACGTGGACCTTTTGATAGAGAGTCTGCACTGGTCAGCATTGTCGGAATATATGGCGCTGTGCATTAGATCAAGAAAATGTCGGAGAAAACGCATGGTTCGTTAGACACAGAAGTCGTGCCAAATGTTTCGGTCACTAGAAACGTATGGGCCACACCGTTTGGGCAGATATTCGGTTCCATTAAAGCCGTTGTCGGTTTATCCTCGATAGTATGAAGTACAGTCTAACGAAAGTGTTCATCACATTCTTTAATACGAAAAGCTGTCTAAAACTGTACTTTTCTTTACACACACACACAAGTTGAAAATGTATATTTTGTTATATTATTTTGTTAACGTATATATAAAAATAAAATAATTTAATTAGTATATTTATTACATTTTTAATCATCATCTTGGACGACAACATCATCATTATCAACATAAACTTCACCATAAGCATCACCATCAGCATCATAATCATCATCGTCATCATTATCAGCAGCAGTTTTGTCGTCATCATCATCAGTTTGTAATATCAATATCTTTATTTGTATAACATGACTTAACATTATGTGCATAATACAAACATAAACTGTTCAAATTGGAAACATTGGGTTTATATATGAAAAAGAAAAACAAATCAACATCACACATCATGTCTTACTTTGGACGAAAATACGATGTTACAGTATATTTATATAAACACACTCAAGACAAAAGTTCATTCCTCTTCATTACGATAAAGATGTCAATTAGTCCCTATCGCGCTATAAAAAAAAGGACATAAACATACCTTTAGATCGGATGGGTTGCTGCAGATCTGGTTTGGTCTACGTTAATGAGGTATATCATCTGAATAACGGCCATCCCAAGTTACATTTTTCCTGTAATTAGCCTGACTCGCGGGTCAGTAGCTCCAGGTTGACGACACTGATCGACATGTAGATTATTCCAGTTACCTAATTGTGTTCAGTTTGGCTAGCGATCGACGCAGTTTGTTGATATCGGGCGCGCAATGGAAAACATATTATAAGAACGTTTAATAAACTGATCTACTTTAGAAATGATTTTAGAATGGCTTATATGTAGAAGTAGGCCTTCGTAATATGTCATATACAGAACTCTTAATAAACTGCTTTACTCTAGATATGAATTCAGAATGCCCTTTATGTTTATATAATTGGCCTTCGTTAATTTTATATGCTATCCGTGATATGACCTATATAGAAGTGCAGTAGGTAATAGTAAAAATATACTTCACAAAAAACGCATTTTTGTGTTATATTTTTTGAACCTCCCATAATCATAACTAACGTGGCGGGCTTTGGTTTTAAGTACGTGTGACTTAACTCGATTTATCATTTCTTAAGTTTCATTTCGTCTGAGCTTCAATTTGAAGATGATACCATTTCATGGACAAATGAACCTGTACATATATAGCTAATACGATGACCTGGAATAGTACACACATACAAACAAGTCAATACCTTTAATTTCCAAAAACCAAATAAACATTTGATCCGATTTATACAATCGGGGTGTACATAAAAGTTCCATTAAATATCGTGTTTGGAGATGACGGTTTACTGTGTAACCCGTTCGTTGATCTCGACGCTTGGCTTTTTTTCAAAACAATTTATCACGCACTCTTACATCATGGAGCACAGAAAACAATGGACGCGATGTATGTTGTCGTTTTAATGGAATTGTCGTGGCTAGAAGTTGGAACAGTTTTAATAGCAAAGATCACTAAACACATGTACGGTGTATACAATTTATCGTTTTTAACTCAACGGAATCGTCGTGGCTCGAAGTTTGAACAGTTTTAATTATTTAAAAAACATCGGAAACCTTCTATATATATCAACGGTGTCCAGCTATGCTTTTGTTGGACTATAAGAACAAATTATTGAGCAATGACTTTGATCTATCAATTACGTTATTAAACTAATTAAGTACTTTATTGAAATTTTCTTTCCGGTAATTGTACAAGGATTTCGTATTTATTTTGATAGTTATCACGATGTGCGGCAATGAATTTATAAAATAGCTGGATTTTTCTTTTTAGTGTCATATTAATAGATAATTTTCAACTGAAGCATTACAGAACATTATGTTTATAAAAATGGCACCGGATAGCCTATACATTTGATACACCAGAATTAACACCTAAGAGTTAATATGCACATATATACTGACCGTAATTACCATGTTGTAATAACAATGTAATTGTATTAACTGTCCTGGTAGAGACACGGGCGATTGTACACGCCATTCAGAACATAATACTTAAAACGGGACGAAGATTATAATTCCCGTTGGAAATATTAAACAAATAATTCTCACTGAAAACGAGAAATAAGTCTCAGTGACAAACGGTATGTAACTCCCAGTAAAGATCGGAATGTAATTCAAAGTAAAAAAATGAAACAAATGATTCCCAGTGAATAACGGGAAATAATTCCCATTTAAAAAACGGAATTGTATTCCCATGGAAAAACGGGATTGTATTTCCAGTGCAATAATAAAACAAGAGGGCCATAATGACCCAAAACGCTCACCTGATAAATAGTACAGATGAAGACCATACTGTTGTGCTTTGCGTAAGGGTTGCCGATAAAAATGTGCGAGTTTCGGGAACCATTCGGAATAAAATGGGCGGAGCTTGGCCATCATGCTTGTTCAGCATGTATTCACGGAGTGGCATACGACAGGTTGCGGTATAAACCCCGAAATCTATCCGAAGTCACCGAATGCGACGCGGAAGAATGCCGAAAGTTTCGGAATTAGCTACCGAATGTTTCCCGATCGTGCGGAAAGGTTGCGGTATCATGCTGAATAGTTGCCGCTTTGTTGTCGACAGAATGCTGAAATGTTGCCGATTGGAAGTTTGGGGTATATGAACGACGCCGAACTACAATCTGATTATCAGTTGCTAGCCCGACAATGGATCTTTATGTGCATTCACCTGACACTGAGAAGAAGACATCATCGATTGTGGATCAAGTAGTATTTTAGGATCACGCCAACAATTTTGGTTGACATACCCCAGCGTCCAACGCCTCGCATTCAGAAAAAAATATATACAAGGTTCCGTAACGCCCTTCCTGCTGGCCTAAAGCTTGCGAAGGCACTGAGTTACATGACATCTGTGGACACGTACGCCTCCTTGGTGTACGACTTCTGTACTTCTGTGCTGCTGAGGAAAGTTTATGCCATTTTGTCCCAGAAGTGTCTACTCCCCAGCTTCAGGAGTATAATGATGAAGTTCTGGTCATTCCAAATTCTTCAAAGGCCTGACGTGAAATGGCCGCCCAATTTGAGAGAAGGTGGAACGTGTCTCATACTGTTGGCTTTCACTTGGCATTGCCTACTTTAATAGCAAAAAGCGTGAGATGATTATTGGCATTCCTTAGAAACTTTATCATAGTTTTTTTTTTTCTTCTCAGCTTGGGCTTTCAGATAAAGGTTTTAGCCTTCAAGTCCAAGGATTAGGATCATACCTTTTGTAATGTCCAAAGGCTGACTGACTAGTAATCTCACGCTAAACTTCTTGAGTAGCTTTTACATGACTTGCACCATAATAAGTGTTTAATTCCCAAGAACAATGCCGAATTTGTCACTTCGAACACTATCGGCAAATTGACGACATCACTTCTGCTGTCGCTGTTTTATAGTTCAGGAAACACGACTTATGCTCGGCGTCCCTTCCGCTGACAATCGGCTTCTACAGCGACGATTCGGCATATTTCATTACATGATCGGCATAGCTTCCGCGTGTACACACGAACAGAACTCTTCCACTCGTCATCTTCGGAGAGCGTTCGACATCGATTCAGCTTCCTTCAGGGACCGCTTGGGGTAGCTAAACCGATTACGAAGCCTCGCAGAAGGCTTTCCGAAGATGCCGAGTCAACAGCGATGGGTTCCCAAACATCCAGAATGGTTGCCGATGGTTTGCCGGAGACTCCTTAGCCTTCCCGAATAAAACATTCGGCGTCCAAATTTTAAAACGTTTAAACTTTGGGTACCGAAGTTTTTTTCAATCACGATCAGGCCCCGAAGTGCAAAGAAGGTTCCAGATTTGTTAAGGAAAGACACGGAAGGGTTCCAAACCATCGCGAAGACATGCCGAAACACCCCGATTTTGCCAAATTTGCTTTCGGGAAACCTCCGGGAGCCTAGTGGACGGTAGCCTGGTTTCCGGTTCGTACTAAGATAGTACGCCTGGCACAAACCAAAAAAAAATGTCGGCTGTGATGGTTTGTCTGCAGTAATGCAATTTTGATAAAAATAAGTCCATACATAATTCACAAGGCATTGTTGAAGCAAATTTATGTTAGATTACAAAAAATAAAGCTTTTGTGTAAAGCGCGACACGTTAATGCTAAAACTGAGGAAAACACAAGTGAAGTGTTTTTCGGACATAACAATCTAGAATGGGATTTCGGATTAATGACTCGTTTCGGTACTGTCTATGTTGCATAAAGAGATATATTGGCCATAATGGCAAAACGATATATAAAAATCTGAAAGTTATATGCTCATTGTAATATCACAAATTTATTGCATAGTATTCACATTTTGTTATTGTTTATGAATTTATTTAACATGAAATATACTTACTATCCCAATAATTACAGTGTAGATTGAATACACTTGGATAAACTAAACGTAAATCAATCTAAAGCAACACCACCAACATATGAGTACACCGGATGTTAGTGCAACAGAAGACAGACATTTGTATAGAAAACGATCGATTTGCATTTTTCTTGCATTGCGTCAAGTTAAATCTATATTAAATTGCAACAGATATGCATATCAATAATAAACTCAGTACCATACAATTCATTACCTTGTAAAGATTGTTTTATTGAATAATGACCCAGCTTCACGTTTAAAAAAACTATGTTCACACAAATATAATAGTCAACTTTGGTTTAAATAATAAATAAATATAATTTGTATAACAGCTATGTACTTTTTATTGAACTAAATTTGTTATTTATTGTTTGTAATGATATTTATTTAGATAGTTGACTTCTTTTACAAAGCATACTACTAAAATATTCCCAAATATGAAATTAAGAAGTGTATCCTGGACACATGCCATAATGACTTTGTGAACATCTCATTTTAACAAATGTGACAAACCAATTGTTTATTGTGAGATATGCAATAACTCACTTGTAATTGAAAGCTTATACAAAGTATATGAAAACTTGACATACGGTAAAGACAGATACAATACAAAAATCATTCTTTATTTTCATCAACAATATATTGTACAATGCTTGTAACAACAACATAATGTACAATGCTTGTTATTCTGTAGATACATATGAATGAACTGTATTCAAACCAATAAAATGAAGCTAACACTCATACTTATACAGTACAACAAACACTGTTTTATAATGTCTCTACAATATGTTAAGTGTTGAAATAATTCGTATAGACCATTTACTATTTCCATTGTTGTAAATATATTTTTGGATAATTGCCTATGTTCAGCATTGCCAAATAATGTATGTTCAATCATGCTACTTTCCCCTAAACTGTAAACAGCACTTCCATAATATTAAGGATTTTTTGGCTGCACATAATAATATGACAGAACATTCAGCATTATGAGATGAATATATTCGTGTAAAAAAAAATCAACAGACAGTCATATCCAATCTGAAAACAAACAATGCCATAAAATAACGCCATATGTATGGATAGTTAACAGTCTTTATCACAGCCGCCAGACGTATTAATGGAGTGAATGCATAACGACTCGCCCCCTTAACGGTTCGCCCCTTAACGACTCGCCCCTTATTTATAACGACTCGCCCCTAATTTCATAACGATTCGCCCCCTCACTTTTATTAGAGTCAAAGTATGTAAATAATTTCAAAGGACACCAAATTTATATTTTTAACAATATATTTGAACCCAGCCCCTTGTTTAATAACGACTCGCCCCTTGTTTAATAACGACTCACCCCAGCGAACATTTTATTAGTAATCTGTTGTACATATTTTAATTAATTGTTATCTGAGCGCGCTAGTGTAATAGGTTATTGGTTTGTATGTTCATGACTGGGTTTTTTGAAAAATGAATTGTGATCGAGAGTAATGTATGACCTTTCACGTGAAAGCATTTTAATTGAAATTAATAATGTTTTTCACACCATTGTTAACTTTAACGAGTTCAATCGTTTGCGGTCCTTTTAACGTGAAGGTGTTACCAATTAGCATGCAATGTTGCAAAAGCTTTGAATTTTAGCTATGAAAAACATTCTTTATCGGTACTTTAATTATGCTATACATATGTATCTATATACCAGCATAAATGGTTAACTATCATTAACTTGTATCATCGTGCAACGTAAAATCATGCCTGCCCCTGCGTGTTTATTTTGTCTAAGACGCGTGTATCAGAACTCCCGAGCAGTGACGTGTGATAACTGCTCAAGATGGCATCACATTAAGTGTGGAAACACAGGTACAATAAATGAAAAGATTGTGTTGTTTTCTATGTATTAAAATCAATGTTTCGTAAAATTTATGCTGCATCAATTATTTAATAATATTTGCATGTTCCTTTAATGATAGTTGAAACAACTACCTACGACATATCATAGTGTAACACTAACGTGGTTTTATACTTTGAACTCAATGATTCTGAGCACAAAGCATGCATATTATATTTTATTTATAGTTTCCCCTAAATAATTTCTATCTTATTGCAAAATACATTTTATATGAATGTATTATAATATATTGATTTGTTTAAAGACAATATTATGAGTATACCGAGTTTTATGCTATGATACATTTTTTTAACCAGGAATAACGGTGGAAATTTACGATGCTGCCGTTGCTGAGGGTCGAGAACTGCAATTTATCTGCATGCGATGTCGTCACCACAACACGGACGAAAATGGAGACGTGGTGGACGAGACGATAAACTACAGCGACGCCTCGTTCGACGTCACGCGACCGGAACGCCATCTGCAACCGGAAGTCTTGGAGACGTCCATTCAGGATAACACGGTAATGGACATCACTCCTGTTGCTCCGGTGACCTTTAGTGCAGTAGAGAAAGGGACAGAGCGAGGAAAGCCGAAGCTAGTATCTTCTGATGGCTACGCATTTGTTTTTAAGAAACAGCTCACATCCGGTGATGTCGTTTGGCGCTGCAGTGTGCGTGGGAAGAATGTAGCATGCGCAGCGATGGTTAAGCAGTCCGGTGACAGCTTCAAGACAATGAATAGTGGCCACAATCATCCTTCGAAGCCGGGTCTATCGTTCGCTGTTCAACAAAAGTCAGCGGTAATATATACTTAAAGAAATTGTATAATGTAATAAAGACATCATCTAATAATATAATAATACATATTTTTTGATACTCGAAGACATTGTGTAAATATAATATATACATCGATTGCTGCCCAATATTAGAACGAAGTGTATAAACATTGTATCATAATTAAATGACATACATTGTTTTAATATATTTCCAGCTCAAGACGAAAGCAGTTTCAGACGTGTTTGAAACCGCAACCAATGTTATTAGAAGTGTAAGCGAGTCTCTGCAGGAAACGAACAGCCAGCCAGATGCTGCCCGGTGTTCGCAGGCTGCATTGACAATGCTGTGCAGCCGAGCAAGAAAGGGCTTAAGACCCAATGACCCAAATTCCCTAGAGTTCGACGTAAGTTATTAATAATAATAATTGCTATAATACTACTATGAATAATAATAATAATAATAATAATAATGAGAAAATAAGTACAATAACATTATTTATTTTAAAGGTCGACGAAGAGTACCTACAACGAACCTTAGGTGAGGAGTTCTGTAGGGAGACGGTATCGGTGAAGGAGAGACGACACGTCGTTTTTGCTACTAACGACCAGCTCACCCTCCTTTCCCGTGCAAAGACGTGGTACTTGGACGGGACGTTCAAAGTAGTCCGGGCGCCGTTTACGCAGCTGCTATCTCTGCATGCTTTCATCCGCTCCGGAGACTGCATGAAGCAAGTGCCTCTGTGTTTCGTCCTGATGTCAGGGAAAAAGCGCCGAGATTACAAGAAAGTAACTTAAGCATGTTTACAAATACTTTTTATGAAATGACATTTATAAAGCTCTTTAATTAAAAATATATATATAAATAGTAAGTATTGCATTGAAATATAAATAGTAAGTATAAGTTACAGATGAATTGATGGGGGCATACTTTATTTACATATAATGTGATTTATTATATTTTTTCAACTTTTGTTTTCTGTAGGTGTTCTCTGCTATTCTGCGCCACCTTCCATCGACGGAGGTCAAGACTTTCGTGGTAGACTACGAGGCCGGTCTGTGGCAGGCTTTGCGGGATGTTTTTCCCGAACCGGAGATAAAGGGTTGCGCGTTTCACTTCGGACAGGCGCTATATCGGAAGGTGCAAGAGTTGGGTTTACAGGTAATTAAAATTAAATCATTAAAAAATCATTTATAATAATCAAAAGGAAAGGCATTTATTACAAAATGATACGAAATTATCTACATGATAGAGGTATTTGAAAGGCATTCATAAAAAATATTGTCTGATCTATAACAATAATTTTTCTGAATGTATTATTATACAGAGGTGGAATAAATGTATTAAAGCACATTCATAAACAACACATATTTTTATTTCCAGACTGCATACAATTCACGTGGTGATGTGTACGCTCTCCTGCGCAAGACGTTTGCGCTGCCACTCCTTCCCGCAGAAGACATCCGACCAGCTTTTGACCAACTGAGGACGAAATCAAATACGGATGAGACTGACCGATACTTCGACTATTTGGCCCGTACTTGGATGCAGAACGATCTCTGGCCCATTGAAAGCTGGTCGGTGTACGGCCGGTCAATAAGAACCAACAACGACTGTGAAGGCTGGCACAATAGACTAAACAGACGGGCCAAGAAGGGAAACATACCGTTCTACCTGATGATTGTACTTCTGTATGAAGAGGCAAAAGAAGTGAACGCCCAGTGCCGTCTGGTTAAAGAAAAAAAGCTAAGACGCCACCAGACCAAGCAAACGAAAAAAATTCAGGGAAGGCTCTGGAACCTTTGGGGTCAGTACAATGACCGAAATATAACCACAAGTCAGCTTCTGGACAAGTGTGCAAGGCTTTACGGACCCACGTAAAAATGTAAATAAAAAGAACAATAGACTGTATAAATCTGTAGCGTTATCTGTATGTATATGTTTTTACATTAATTACATATTTGAACACTAATAAAATTGAGGGGGCGAATCGTTATGAAATTAGGGGCGAGTCGTTATAAATAAGGGGCGAGTCGTTAAGGGGCGAACCGTTAAGGGGGCGAGTCGTTACAGTACCAATGGAGTGATACACAATATTAGCAGCATATGTTTGGTCAGTTTCCAATCCATCCTGTTTCGTTATGTGTTGAAAACCAGGCAGATGATCTTGTTCATAGTCCATCTGAAAAACAAACATAACGAAAAATAATATTTAAGTATTAAGCTTTTATGTCAGTAATGTTTTCTTTTCATAATGTATTATGCCATGTTCAAAACTTTACTAAAATCATTATAATAATTAAATCATAATGAACGAAATTGTAACATTTAAACATGTAATCTGCGTATAAACATCTGAAAACTAAAATACTATTTATGAAACTTTAATATACCGACATAAATTATTGTAAGAAATTTCATCCGAAATTTCAGAGGACGGAGTTATCCGAAACACTATTCACTAACTTTAGTGTCAGTTAACTCAATATACACTGTTGGAAGCACAAAACAAAGAAGTGTATTGAAGTATATTTACCTCTATTTACTCAAATTCTTTGTGGTCGTCAAATGAACTCCTGACTTATAAACTTTTATTCATAAACTTATATCTCTGCGACTGGTTGTTGTTGTCCGCCGATTTGTCGTTTATGCCTGACCCAGTAACGTAGTGACAGGGGCAAGTAATCCAGAATAGGTAGTGGATGTGCGGGTGTTTTTGCTAATGGTCCTCAAATCATTTTTCTCTATATTCTTACCTGACCATTTTTCATTAAGTCAGTGACAATTCTGGAAAATGCAGGAACAGTAGATTTTCATGTATTTTTCGCAGACAGTTTTGGAGAACTAGTTGCAGCGCGATAATTGCGGTGGCTGATTTGCGATGAGGTCAAGATTTGCTTTTTCTTTGATGATTTTCTATCCAATGATGATACATTATGTTAATGCAGGCTCTGAAGCCATCAACATTGCACGTAGAAATAACTGCATGCAAGGTTTGCAACTGTTGGAAATCAAATTTTATAAATTTTTATGGTCATACGCAAACTGTGTAAGTTTGGTCAACATTGATTAAAACATTGTGTGTGCAAGCCAATCATTGATAACATAGTGGATGTTTTTTTCCAATCACAAGAGGCAATGTTTCTGGCCCGAACATGTCCATATTCGACTTCGCCTGTAACGTTATGTTCATAGACAAGCTGTGCACAATTCGAGAAGATTGGATGAAAAATGAAGTCTCTATCCTGAATAATGTCCACTTTTTGTATATTTTTTTCACAAACGGCAATAAATCCGGTGTTTCTGGCCCAATTTTGCTAATCTTCGACTTCATCTTTACTTTTATGGTAATTGACAAACTGTGCAGGATCGGTGAAGATTGGATGCAATATGTAGTCTCTATCCTGAATAATGTCCTTTTTTGTTATGTTTTTTTCACAACAAAGGGCTATAACTCCGGTGTGGACAGATTTTGTTTATATTCAACTTGACCTGTAATCTTATGGTTATAGACAAGCTGTGCAAGACTGGTGAAGATGGGATGAAAAATGAAGTCTCTATCCTGAATAATGTGCAATTTTTTATATTTTTTCATAAACAAAGAGCAATAACTTAGGTGTTTGAAACGCGATCTGGCCCATTTTTGGCGTCTGCTGAGATCTAATAGTCATACACAAACTGTGAAAGTTTGGTTAAGATTGGATGGAAATTAAAACATGTATGTTGGAGAAAGGCATTTTTGCACTTTTTTGCATGAAGCAGAGGAAATTATTCTAGTGTTACTGGTGTGATTTGGCCCAATAACAACCCCGTCCGAGATTTTATGGTCATACACAAACTGTGCAAGTTTGGTTAAGATTGGATAAAAAGTGAAGTTTCCTGCGTTATAACGAAACAAATTGTTGACGGCACACAGACGACGGACGCTTGACGACGGACGACACAGGAGAGGTCCCCTATAACAATAGCTCACCAAGCACTTCATGCTCAGGTGAGCTAACAAATAATTCCGTTTGAAAAATAAACATGCCATTCCTATTAAAAATGTTTTGTTTGTTTGGATTTTTCGCCGTTTTTAACAGTATTTCAGTCATACCACAGCGGTCAGTTAACGCCACTCTTTCCCTGGGCACGCTTAGCCGATCTAACCAGTACTAAGTGCACATACCTATGCCAGTAACTGACAACTGCCCTACTTGAATCAGAGGTAGGGGGAGAATGGTCGTAGAAATAATTTCAATACCAATCCCCACAAAAGTTATTTGGCCGGGCTGGGGTTCGAACTTACGATCCCCGGATTGACAGTCTAGCACCCTACCAACTGAGCTGGCCGGGCCTGGCCCTACTGAAAATAGTTCATTTTGGAAAACAAAATAAATATCATTTAAAAAAGAAAGTAATAAATTCAAGTGAAAAAAAAACAACATACATTATATATTTCATACTGTAAATAAAAGCTTATATTTAACAAATGGTTTAATTGATCTATATTAAAAGTTAAGACTAAGTTTGTGATTAAACGCTTTCGCAGTATTTGGTCAGGGGCGATTTTTAAGTGATGTAAGGGATACACAGAATAAGAAACTACCTGATTTTAGATTCCCATTTAATTTCAACATCGAAAGCATACTCAATGTTTAATCAATATTAATAAATGCTTACAATTAAGTCTGCTTAAATAAATCTGTAATGTAATAAAAATCGTGAGTTAACAAATATATACATAATAAACAATGTGAGTCGAACTATTTACATGCATCATGTATCATGCAAGTTCAACAAAAAATAAACAAAGGATAATTGGTGTGAAACTTATCTAGGAGCTTAACAAAATTAATATTTCAACGTAACCGGACAGTTGTAAAGTTGAACAGTTTCTTGTTTTACATGATTTTGTAACACTAATGATCCTTTATACAGCGGACAAGATACATAATTACTCACTTGTATCACATGGTGTGCCCTTTCAATGTTTCTATTTCTCGTTGCGTGTACAACATATACAACACAATTGAAATTCATGTGAAACCTTGCACAAGTTACAATATTTTATGTTCCAAATTTCAACTTAACGATGCATCCATAAACAGTAACATATATGATCACTATTTTTGTAAAAAAGGCTGACTTTTTCTCCTTAAGGAAATACACTGGGCTGCTTTATAATACGAAAAAAGCCATATCGCTGTCCCCTAAAAATTTACAATAAATCATGTGATGTGGCTTCAACACTAAATTAGTACAATTATAATGAGCACAGACTTACAACACAAAGCATATACCACAAGTACAATAATCGTAATATTGTATTTGTTTTGGTGAGAAAACATTTTTTATTTCATTTTTTTTTTAAATGAGGTGTGTGTTTTAGTAAGCGAAAAACTAAGTTAAAAAAAAACTGACTAGAAAATCATCTTCTTTTTATAATTGCATCCGATTTCATTGCACACTTCATATGGTTAACTTCTTTCTTTTTATAATTGCATCCGATTTCGTTTGCACATTTCATATGGTTAACAATCAGTTTTAGAAACATAACATAACTACAGAATAATTTTCAACTTATACAATAAAACAACTGAACAAACATTATGTTAGCAAAACCTCGCATTTAACAATAAAATGCATACATTAATTCAAAGCAAAAAGTGAAATGCAAACA
This sequence comes from Congeria kusceri, assembly GCA_027627225.1. Classification (NCBI taxonomy): domain Eukaryota; kingdom Metazoa; phylum Mollusca; class Bivalvia; order Myida; family Dreissenidae; genus Congeria; species Congeria kusceri. Next base: position 15,158,803 of record CM051036.1, read on the forward strand.
TGTTTAGGAAAAACGATTAAATAATATCAAATATAACATGCAGTTCAAAATTTGATTTGCAAAATGCTTACACAATCCAACGACATTCTGCGTACATACATTTTGGCTAAACATTCACAACCATGCTTTTTAATATTAGATCTCAAAACACTGTATTATGTGAAGTTAGAATAAGACATCAAACATAGAATGGACATGATTTTTGTTCTTTTTTCACAGAAAACTGAGCATTTCATGTTGTTCATGTATGTTTGTTATATTCTGTTAGTAGTTTTGGTATAATTAGCATTTTTCCATGACTTTTTCATTAAAACTGATTGTGTCTTTGATCAATTTTACCATATTTATAAACTGTGTTCATGCTCGCATGGGCACAGTTCAGTTTTTGTGTGAAAATTTTGTAAATGCATACAAGTAAACAGTTTAGCGGTAAAATCTATTTTACTGATGCAGTTATATATGCAACTGTCTATTGCACTAATTACTCTGCAAAATTCTTAAATTACAAATAGTAAACTGCATATAAAACATTGCTGTAATAAAACAGTTTATTTTATGTTTTACGTGTTATTCCAACTTCACATAATAGTGTGTTTCAATATTAAAGTAACATAATGCTCTATGACAGATTCTATTACAAATGTGTAGCATATGTCCCCACATAAATATCTGTTGAGTGGATATTTTTGACTACTTAATACATGTTTTCTTACAAATACAGGCCAACAACAACAAATATACACTGAAAATCAGATTCTCTCCTTTTTTATCTTGATTTAGGTCAATGTTATTCAGACGACATAACTACCTGTAGTAACCTAACAAGCTATTTGTAGTAAACGTACAAGTTATTTCATGTTTACATTACCAGCAGCTTGACAAAGATCATGAGGCCTCGTACAAAACATTACTTTATATTGATACCATTTGCATGTGTGTGAAATTACTGGTGACTTTCTTCTTGAAAAACACGTTTGCACTCTTCTTGCAAAAGAACAGACTTGCAAAGAGCCATAACTCTGTGAGAAATGCGGGCAGTTAAACAATTTGTACAGACGTATTAAGACCAAGAACACCAGTTTAACTGACCCTCTAAGAGTATTGAAATAAATATTTATTAAAGAACCCTTATCTTTCTTTGACGATTTTACTAATGTATAAATTGATTATTATTTAGAAAATCTTTCTTTTTTTTTCATGTATAAAGTAATGCAAAAATGAAAATTATGTACATGTGCGTACAAAAATTATGGATTAACATAATACAAACATTAGAACATGTCATTTACACTTAATGCATTACTACGCACTATCAATATTACAGGACATAACAAAGAAAAAGTCTTTGACTTAACTACAGAAGCATTACACAACAGCAAAATTGTGCATGTATCACAATTTCCGAATTAAAGGAATGTGGAATGAATGAACACTCGTATGCAGCAATCCTGGCTTCTGGTAACAAATGCCTCTAAAAGATGATAATACTCGTCAAATTTGTCACTAAAGTTTCTGACAGATTCAACCTCAAATACATATGACATATGATAATATTAGTCAAATATGTAACAAAAGCTTCCTACAAATGATGACATTCGTCAAATAAGTAGCGAAAGTTTCCTCCCAATGATAATATTGTCAATAAAGTGCAAAAAAAGCTTCTGAAGACTGTAATCGTCAAAAACACGAGAATGAGGTTTCCAGCTGGGCTTTATATTGAGTCTCAGCACAACGCTTGTGAGGTGAATTCTGACACATTGAGGGTACGGTTGTTATTGGTTGGTGGCAGTGGCACAGAGGCGTACTTAACCTTGCCGGCTTTCAATGTTGGGACTGAAATCAAACAAGAAATAGCATGCTTTTACTTCAAGCGTCCATTTTGTACTATCTTCTTGTGTGAAAAAAATACTGATAATTTACAAAATTTTACAAATTTCCTGTTTGCAGTTACTGCATGTGACCATTTAAAAATAGTTCTTGAGTGAAAAAGATACTGACTTAATCATTTACATATACTGATAAGTTTACTATATGTTTACAGTTACTGTACATAACCCTTCTGAAATATCTTCTACAATCTAGTGTGAAAAACAACGATTTACCTATACAGATTTTTGAAAACCTTACAACGCGTTTTACCAAAAAATAAAACTCTAGAAATTATCTACATGGTCATGTTTTGATTTTGTGTGCAGTTCTTATGTGATGAAAAAGAAATCAAGAAGAAAAGGATGTACAGAAATATCATCAAAGGTCATTTTTTGAATTTAAAAATATATAAGTTGCCATCATGTTAGCAGAATTGTAGGCACAGTACGCTTGTACTGCTCTTACCAGTTTATATGAGATGCAGGTTGTCAAGGCAATGTTATTAAAACTAGCACCCATTATAACATTAATAATAAATCAATAAAGATTACTATCACAAACCAATTATTAAACAGAATTATGTCTGTTAATAACATATTCTTGCAAGTTGGGGTGTCACAATATACTGGTATATTGGTTTATTGCAATATTTGATTCTGCAATAAAATATTGCAATATTTTGGTCTTTTTACATTTTGTATTTCTTCTTGTTATTATAAGGCCGATTGCAAAACTTTTGACTGGATTAAAACATGCTTATTGTTGATAGTTTTGTAGGGGTGAAGGTCAAAAGCCAGACCATTATATATAGACTGTACTTGTGACCAATAATATTCCATTTGTGTTTGGTATAAATGTTTTCTCTTAAAAGTTTATGCTTAATAATACATTAAACCTGACATTGTTCCCACTTAAAAGAAAGAGTATAATACATACTTAGTTTATGCACAAAACACACATACATCATGAATAGAGTACCTGTACATGTACAAAATCACTCTTAATGCAATATATTAAATACAGTGAACAGCAGTGACTGACGTTTTGAGAGTGTTGCTCATAATTGTTTTGCTTTTCTATCTGCTGTTTATATGTTGCTATTGTTGAGCGTTTCATCAACATCGGTGTTAATAAAAATTTAAAAACAAGATTCTGTGTTTGATAAAGCCCATTTCAAAGTCAAATTAGGTCAAAGTGAGGTTGGGTGATGGGTGGATTGGGGATAGTCATAAGCAACAACTGTGTAAGTATCCAAGTGTTGTAGCAAGCGGTGTTGGTGCTAGACGAAATGGTAAAATCTAGTTAACCACAAAAGAGCCAATTTGAATTATTCTAAGTGCAAATTAGGTCAAGGTCAAGGTGAGGTTGGGTGATATGGGTAGATTGGGAACAGTCATAAGTAACAACTGTTTTAAATATCCAAGTGTTGTTGCAAGCGGTGTTGGCGCTAGACAAACGGTAAAAACTAGTTAACCAAGAAACAGCCCATTTGAATTATTCTAAGTGCAAATTAGGTCAAGGTCAAAGTGAGGTTGGGTGATATGGGTGAATAGGGAATGGTCATAAGCAACAACTGTTTAAGTATTCAAGTGTTGTAGTAAGCAGTGTCGGTGCTAGACGAAAAGGTAAAATCTACTTAACCTTGTCACGGACGGACGGACGGACGGGACAATCACTATATGCCTACTGCATCAAAATGCCAGGGGCATAAAAATATTCAATAACACATTGCTCTGTCCATAGTGATTTTAAAAGTCTTAAGTTTATTAAATACACAAATACAAAGGTAGCAATATATCGCAATAAATATCGTAATAAATTAAAAAATATTGCAATATATCCCAATATGGATTTCTAATATCGTGACACCCCTACTTGCGAGGACGTTTGATAAAAATAATACTTCTGTATACAGGTGATAATATTTCAGATCCGATTATGTGAAGCAGATTCATCCCCGGAACATAGTCAGTGTTCTACCTGCACTCGATATCATTGATCCATTTAATAGTCATAAATGAAGCAAAACATATACTAAATGCACATTCAGGTAAATTCTTCTTTTCTTGATGCAAAAGTGAATGCAGATGCTCGACGAGGTAAACAACGATGGAATCATTCATGTCTTTTTTAAATCAAAAATGTGATTTCGTGATGAAGCATCTCGTTTTAATACTTATTCAGGTAATACAGATAAAAGTGTATCGGACACCATGAAAAAAGTTGTACAAGTACGATGTACTCCTATGAATCCTGTTAAAAATGACCATGTTCATTATCATAATAAGAACATGCTAAACTAGAAAGCACTCAGAGAACTCAGAACTTAGATGCCTGTTGGCAACATGTCCAGCCCCTTGTCAAGAAAGCAACTTGTATTGTAATTGTTTTAAAATCTCATTTTCTAACAAGCAGATCTCCTTTGACCTCTAAGTGTGACCTTGACATTGGAGCTAAGGAAACAGGTCTTGTGTGCGACACACAGTCTCTACATAGTGAACATTTGTGGCAAGTTATTTTAAAATTCCCAGATGAATGATGAATTAACATTCCGAAAAAGCTGTATTATGCCCATTTTTTACCTTTGACCTCTAAGTGTGACCTTGACCTTTGAGCTCGGGACGCAGGTCTTGCATGCTACATGCCGTCTTCATATGGTGAACATTTGTGGCAAGTTATTTTAATATTCCTTAATATTCCCTGGTGAATGATGAAGTTACAGTCCAGAAAAGCCCATATTTGACCTTTGACCTCTAAGTGTGACCTGGACCTTTGAGCTAGGGACACAGGTCTTGCGCGCAACATGCCATCTCCACGTATTTGAACATTTGTGGCAAGTTATTTTAAAACTGCCTGATGAATAAGGAAGTTACAGTCTGGACAAGATCTGACACACGAACACACGCACGCACTCACGCACATACACCGTACCGCCATTGGGACAACTAAACTGAGCTGACCGCAGGAGGGCTCGAAAAAAATTGAATTTTCCAGTGTTGGGTTACATCCCTTGTATTATCTCCCCATAATAAAGAATCCTTCAAAACAATTCCTGGATCCAATGGGGATATAGAACACCACCAAAATCTAATCATTTGTTTATTGGACTATGTCCAACCATTCCAGAAAATTTTTGTGTACAATTAATAAAAAAACGTCAACCAAAAACAAAACCTCCTTTAGTTTAAACCTATTTATTACAGCCTAATTGTGTCGAAAAAAGCCTAAGGCGTTTTGATACACTCTCAAGTCCGTTTTCTGGGTAGAACCAGTACTTGGTGTCTTGAGAAAGATCATTCAAACACTCCCCGACTAGGGGTCGATCTCACGACCTCCCCACGGCAGGGCGGACACAAAATCCATTACACCACTGCAACTTATATAATACCACATTTATATAGCACTCTTTTCATAATGGATATACATTCAAAAGTGCTTTACACTATATATACAATCAATGTATATTCTACAAGCATATGTACCAAATTAAGTGGCATTATAAAACATAAGTAATATGAATTATTATAATCCACCATAATATATATACATAACATTTCAAACATAGCCATTTGATAATAAATAAACAAAACAAAACATAGAACGTTATATACAGTCAAAACATCTAGTACAAGGAAGTTCAATATTTGCTGTGTTTCGCAGTTTCGAAAAGGAATTATAACTTTTAGTTGTCATAAATCTCCCTAAACAAGTGTGTTTTAAAGTGTTTTCTTGAATGTAAAAGGTGTATTACAGTTCTTAATATCTGCTGGTAGAGAATTCCATAATTTTGAAGCAACATAGACAAAACTTGGCATCACTAAAGAGAGATTATCGTTCTTGGATCGTTAAGTTTTTTCTTGGCTTATACACTTCTAACAAGTTTTGTATGTACTCTGGCCATTCACCATGCAAGGCTTAGTAAGTATGAGTCAGGAGTTTGAAATGAACTCTATACTGCACTGGTAACCAATGTAGTTCAATGTAGTAATGCTAATGTGATAACGATAATAATACCCACAAGGGTCACATGTCAAACCTTGAGGAAAATTTTATTGTTTAGTTCAACATAAAAGTAACATAGATAAGTATTATTTGTGCAGTTTCGTCTACGAATTCTCTCTACTATCTAGTATTTACCAATATTCAGCACATTTATTGTGTTCTATTGACTGAAGGATACTCTTAACTATTACTCAGAAAAGGGTAAACACAATTCAAAATTCAAAGAGTTATGGTTTCTTGAACAGTGCTTTCCAACCTTTAGTATACATGCAGTTAAAAATCGTTCTGGAATACCGCTCTACAAATGTTAACATATCAAGAGTTAACCTCGAGTTACTGCTCTTGCACACTGTTCATGCGTAAAATAAAAATATGTTTGTTTCAAGTAACCCGACCTACCCTAAAAAAATGCCCCGACCCTAGAACATTTTATTGGGTTTGTCAGATTGATTTTTGTTTTGTTTAACTTTGTAAATAATTAAATGTGTTTTGGATAAATAAGTGTTTTGTTTTGATAGTATCCACTTATAAAAAATGTTTAAGGATATTACTGATATGTTTTGAAAATTTATTCAGTTTTAGAATCTTCAAGTTGACCATTTACCAAAAAAAAAAAAAAAAAAAAATCCCGACCTACCTACCCAAATTTTTTGGGGCATGTTACCTGAAACAAACATATATTTTTTTACGCCTCACTGACTGTTAAAAAAATCAATTATTTAATAGACCTATGCTCCATACCAGTTTTGTTAACCACCCAATTAACTCAACCAGCTAGATTCAGCTACACTTGTTTTGCAATACCAACTCGCATTACTTGAACTTACTTTTCTTTGGAGTTATTTTTCTAGGCTATACCCCCCATGTTGTCAAAAATGCGCAAAATACACGTACATTTTAAAGCTTTCGTGAGATATTCAAACTTATGCTAACAACACTTGCCGCGTGAAAACAACTGAAAGCAACGTGCAATGAGCGAATGACTCCTATCATGCAATGCTGTACAGGTGAGAACTAGAGAAGTAGACACCACCACGTTAAATGCGTACTTACTCTTGGCACATTAGCAACTATGTAAAGTAAAACACATGCATGAGACTGTTGGTTACTGGTATAATTGTCTTTGACAATGTAACTTGATCAGAAGGAAATGATTCAGAGTCAAGAAATACGTTTAGAATGAAGGGGAGGATTGATGACTGGCATAAATGGATATTTTGAACCAGGATTCTCAATTAGAAATAAACCAATTTGTGGCGCGTCGTGAGAAAACCGGTCTTAATGCATGTGCATAAAGTGTCGTCCCGGATTAGCCTGTGCAGTCTGCACAGGCTAATCCGGGATGGCACTTTCCGCCTACAGTGTATTTATGTTTAGAAGAGACTTCCATGAAACAGAAAATACCACAAAAGCGGAAAGTGCCGTCCCGGATTAGCCTGTGCAGACTGCACAGGCTAATCCAGGACGACACTTTACGCACATGCATTAAGTCCGGTTTTCCAACGACGCGCCTCATTTCTTCTTTGACTGATGATATGTTACATTTGCTCTCTTTAACGTGATATTTCACTGCAAGGTAATTTAGTTTGGTTAACCCTACACAAGTATTGATAACTATGTAAGCTCTGTAGCATAGCACAATTAGTTTTAAAAGGATCGTTTTTTTGGAGACTACAATAGAAACAGAAGTTATTGCAGTTTATCAGACACGTAAACATACAATAGAAACAGAAGTTATTGCATTTTATCAGACACGTAAACATACAGTTAAAGAAAAGATAAGAAAATAAGAAGAAAATTGTTTTAGTTGTTTTTGACATTGTGTACAAGTACATGTGGTAACACAGAGAAAAGAGAAGTGAAGCAACTTTGTTTCTCTTTTTTTTGGCGGGGGGGGGAGAGGGGGGGTAAGATTTATCATAAATAGGGAAAATCGAAGGAAGTATGTATTTTGCATACTCCTGTAATAAACTCCTATGAATATCATTAGCACGATGACACAACGAGTCGCCATCCAAGTCTATAACAAGGTGTACTTACCGTATCCCATCCCTTGCAGGAACAGGCGGAATGCTTCACACACTTTGCCAGGCTGCTCCTCTAGGGGCATGCCTCCGCAGTCTGCGATCTGGAATGAAATAAGTGGTCTTGTAATGACAAACTTGGATGAGGCGTAAAAAAATTCTGTTTGTTTCATGTTACCCTACCTACCCTAAAAAAAGCCCCGACCCTATAACATTTTATTAGGTGGGTCAGATATTTTTTTGTTTATTTTACTTTTTCCAATAATTAAATGTTTTTGGATAATTAAGTGTTTTGTTTTTGATAGAATCCTTATCAAAACAATGTTTTATGATATTAGAGACATGTTTTGATTATTCATTCAGTTTTAGAATCTTCAAGTTGACCATTTACCAACTAAAAAAATTAAATAAAATCTACGCTAATTTTTTTGGGCATGTAACCTGAAACAAACATATTTTTTTTACACCTGATGTAATAGTTAGTCATGTGTGAGCTTATTATTGATGATTGATGATGAGATTAGTGAAATAGGCAGTCATGAGTGGGTTTATTATTGATGATCCTAGATTAGTGAAATAGGCAGTCATGAGTGAGCTTATTTAAGTTATTATTGATGATCCTAGATTAGTGAAATAGGCAGTCAGGTGTGAGCTTATTATTAAGGATCCTAGATTAGTGAATAGGCAGTCATGAGTGGGCTTATTATTGATGATCCTAGATTAGTGAAATAGGCAGTCATAAGTGAGCTTATTATTGATGATCCTAGATTAGAGAAATAGGCAGTCATGAGTGAGCTTATTATTGATGATCCTAGATTAGTGAAATAGGCAGTCATGAGTGGGCTTATTATTGATGATCCTAGCTTAGTGAAATAGGCAGTCATGAGTGGGCTTATTATTGATGATCCTAGATTAGTGAAATAGGCAGTCATGAGTGGGCTTATTATTGATGATCCTAGATTAGTGAAATAGGCAGTCATGAGTGGGCTTATTATTGATGATCCTAGATTAGTGAAATAGGCAATCATGAGTGGGCTTATTATTGATGATCCTAGATTAGTGAAATAGGCAGTCAGGGTCGAGCTCATTATTGATGATCCTAGATTAGTGAAATAGGCAGTCATGAGTGGGCTGATTATTGATGATCCTACATTAGTGAAATAGGCAGTCATGAGTGGGCTTATTATTGATGATCCTAGATTAGTGAAATAGGCAGTCATGAGTGGGCTGATTATTGATGATCCTAGATTAGTGAAATAGGCAGTCATGAGTGGGCTTATTATTGATGATCCTAGATTAGTGAAATAGGCAGTCATGAGTGGGCTTATTATTGATGATCCTAGATTAGTGAAATAGGCAGTCAGGTGTGAGCTTATTATTAAGGATCCTACATTAGTGAAATAGGCAGTCAGGTGTGAGCTTATTATTGATGATCCTAGATTAGAGAAATATGTGGTCAGGTGTGAGCTTAATATTAAGGATCCTAGATTAATGAAATATGAAACAGGCGGTCATGTTTAAGCTTATTATTGGTGATACTATATTAGAGAAATAGGCAGTCATGAGTTAGCTCATTATTGATGATCCTAGACTAGATTATTGAAATATGCGGTCATTAGTGAGATCATTATTGCCAGTAATCGTTTATGAGTGAAATAAGCAGACGTGTGTGAGATAATTGCTATCAGGAGTAGTATGTGTGTTAGCTTAATATTGACAACTGTAGATGAGTGGAAAAGTTTGCCACGTGTGAGTTCAGCATCGACAACTGTAGATGAGTGAAATAGGCAGTCACATATGAGCTTATTATTGACAATCTTGGATGAGTGAAATAGGCAGTCACATATGAGCTTATTATTGACAACTGTAGATGAGTGCAATAGGCAGTCACATATGAGCTTATTATTGACAATCTTGGATGAGTGAAATAGGCAGTCACATATGAGCTTATTTTTATTGACAACTGTAGATGAGTAAAATAGTTAGTCACATATGAGCTTATTATTGACAATCTTGGCTGAGTGAAATAGGCAGTCACATATGAGCTTATTATTGACAATCTTGGCTGAGTGAAATAGGCAGTCACATATGAGCTTATTATTGACAATCTTGGCTGAGTGAAATAGTTAGTCACATATGAGCTTATTATTGACAACTGTAGATGAGTGAAATAGGCAGTCACATATGAGCTTATTATTGACAATCTTGGATGAGTGAAATAGGCAGTCACATATGAGCTTATTATTGACAACTGTAGATGAGTAAAATAGTTAGTCACATATGAGCTTATTATTGACAATCTTGGATGAGTGAAATAGGCAGCCACATATGAGCTTATTATTGACAACTGTAGATGAGTGAAATAGGCAGTCACATATGAGCTTATTATTGACAATCTTGGATGAGTGAAATAGGCAGTCACATATGAGCTTATTATTGACAACTGTAGATGAGTAAAATAGTTAGTCACATATGAGCTTATTATTGACAATCTTGGCTGAGTGAAATAGTTAGTCACATATGAGCTTATTATTGACAATCTTGGCTGAGTGAAATAGGCAGTCACATATGAGCTTATTATTGACAACTGTAGATGCGTGAAATAGTTAGTCACATATGAGCTTATTATTGACAATCTTGGATGAGTGAAATAGGCAGTCACATATGAGCTTATTATTGACAACTGTAGATGAGTGAAATAGTTAGTCACATATGAGGTTATTATTGACAATCTTGGCTGAGTGAAATATGCAGTCACATATGAGCTTATTATCGACAACTATAGATGAGTGAAATAGTTAGTCACATATGAGCTTATTATTGACAACTGTAGATGAGTGAAATATGCAGTCACATATGAGCTTATTATTGACAACTGTAGATGAGTGAAATAGGCAGTCACATATGAGCTTATTATTGACAACTATAGATGAGTGAAATATGCAGTCACATATGAGCTTATTATTGACAACTGTAGATGAGTGAAATAGGCAGTCACATATGAGCTTATTATCGACAACTATAGATGAGTGAAATAGTTAGTCACATATGAGCTTATTATTGACAATCTTGGCTGAGTGAAATAGTTAGTCACATATGAGCTTATTATTGACAACTGTAGATAAGTGAAATAGTTAGACACATATGAGCTTATTATTGACAACTGTAGATGAGTGAAATAGTTAGTCACATATGAGCTTATTATTGACAACTGTAGATGAGTGAAATAGTTAGTCACATATGAGCTTATTATCGACAACTGTAGATGAGTGAAATAGTTAGTCACATATGAGCTTATTATTGACAACTGAAGATGAGTGAAATAGGCAGTCACATATGAGCTTATTATTGACAACTGTAGATGAGTGAAATAGTTAGTCACATATGAGCTTATTATTGACAACTGTAGATGAGTGAAATAGTTAGTCACATATGAGCTTATTATTGACAATCTTGGCTGAGTGAAATAGTTAGTCACATATGAGCTTATTATCGACAACTGTAGATGAGTGAAATAGTTAGTCACATATGAGCTTATTATTGACAACTGTTGATAAAATAGTTAGTCACATATGAGCTTATTATTGACAACTGTAGATGAGTGAAATAGTTAGTCACATATGAGCTTATTATTGACAACTGTAGATCAGTGAAATAGTTAGTCACATATGAGCTTATTATTGACAATCTTGGATGAGTGAAATACTTAGTCGCATATGAGCTTATTATTGACAACTGAAGATAAAATAGTTAGTCACATATGAGCTTATTATTGACAACTGTAGATGAGTGAAATAGTTAGTCACATATGAGCTTATTATTGACAATCTTGGATGAGTGAAATAGTTCGTCACATATGAGCTTATTATTGACAACGGTAGATAAAATAGTTAGTCACATATGAGCTTATTACTGACAACTGTAGATGAGTGAAATAGTTAGTCACATATGAGCTTATTATTGACAACTGTAGATGAGTGAAATAGTTAGTCACATATGAGCTTATTATTGACAACTGTAGATAAAATAGTTAGTCACATATAAGCTTATTATTGACAATCTTGGCTGAGTGAAATAGGCAGTCACATATGAGCTTATTATTGACAACTGTAGATGAGTGAAATAGTTAGTCACATATGAGCTTATTATTGACAACTGTAGATGAGTGAAATAGTTAGTCACATATGAGCTTATTATTGACAACTGTAGATAAAATAGTTAGTCACATATAAGCTTATTATTGACAATCTTGGCTGAGTGAAATAGGCAGTCACATATGAGCTTATTATTGACAATCTTGGCTGAGTGAAATAGGCAGTCACATATAAGCTTATTATTGACAATCTTGGCTGAGTGAAATAGGCAGTCACATATAAGCTTATTATTGACAATCTTGGCTGAGTGAAATAGGCAGTCAAATATGAGCTTATTATTGACAATCTTGGCTGAGTGAAATAGGCAGTCACATATGAACTTATTATTGACAATCTTGGCTGAGTGAAATAGGCAGTCACATATGAGCTTATTATTGACAATCTTGGCTGAGTGAAATAGGCAGTCACATATAAGCTTATTATTGACAATCTTGGCTGAGTGAAATAGGCAGTCACATATGAGCTTATTATTGACAACTGAAGATGAGTGAAATAGTTAGTCACATATGAGCTTATTATTGACAACTGTAGATGAGTGAAATAGTTAGTCACATATGAGCTTATTATTGACAACTGTAGATGAGTGAAATAGTTAGTCACATATGAGCTTATTATTGACAATCTTGGCTGAGTGAAATAGGCAGTCACATATGAGCTTATTATTGACAATCTTGGCTGAGTGAAATAGGCAGCCACATATGAGCTTATTATTGACAACTGTAGATGAGTGAAATAGTTAGTCACATATGAGCTTATTATTGACAATCATGGCTGAGTGAAATAGGCAGTCACATATGAGCTTATTATTGACAACTGTAGATGATTGAAATAGTTAGTCACATATGAGCTTATTATTGACAATCTTGGCTAGGTGAAATAGGCAGTCACATATGAGCTTATTATTGACAACTGTAGGTGAGTGAAATAGGCAGTCACATATGAGCTTATTATTGACAACTGTAGATGAGTGAAATAGGCAGTCACATATGAGCTTATTATTGACAATCTTGGATGAGTGAAATAAGCAGTCACATATGAGCTTATTATTGACAACTGTAGATGAGTGCAATAGGCAGTCACATATGAGCTTATTATTGACAATCTTGGATGAGTGAAATAGGCAGTCACATATGAGCTTATTTTTATTGACAACTGTAGATGAGTAAAATAGTTAGTCACATATGAGCTTATTATTGACAATCTTGGCTGAGTGAAATAGGCAGTCACATGAGCTTATTATTGACAATCTCGGCTGAGTGAAATAGGCAGTCACATATGACCTTATTATTGACAATCTTGGCTGAGTGAAATAGTTAGTCACATATGAGCTTATTATTGACAACTGTAGATGAGTGAAATAGGCAGTCACATATGAGCTTATTATTGACAATCTTGGATGAGTGAAATAGGCAGTCACATATGAGCTTATTATTGACAACTGTAGATGAGTAAAATAGTTAGTCACATATGAGCTTATTATTGACAATCTTGGCTGAGTGAAATAGTTAGTCACATATGAGCTTATTATTGACAATCTTGGCTGAGTGAAATAGGCAGTCACATATGAGCTTATTATTGACAACTGTAGATGCGTGAAATAGTTAGTCACATATGAGCTTATTATTGACAAGCTTGGATGAGTGAAATAGGCAGTCACATATGAGCTTATTATTGACAACTGTAGATGAGTGAAATAGTTAGTCACATATGAGCTTATTATTGACAATCTTGGCTGAGTGAAATAGGCAGTCACATATGAGCTTATTATCGACAACTATAGATGAGTGAAATAGTTAGTCACATATGAGCTTATTATTGACAACTGTAGATGAGTGAAATAGGCAGTCACATATGAGCTTATTATCGACAACTATAGATGAGTGAAATAGTTAGTCACATATGAGCTTATTATTGACAACTGAAGATGAGTAAAATAGTTAGTCACATATGAGCTTATTATTGACAACTGTAGATGAGTGAAATAGTTAGTCACATATGAGCTTATTATTGACAACTGTAGATGAGTAAAATAGTTAGTCACATATGGGCTTATTATTGACAACTGTAGATGAGTGAAATAGTTAGTCACATATGAGCTTATTATTGACAACTGTAGATGAGTGAAATAGTTAGTCACATATGAGCTTATTATTGACAACTGTAGATGAGTGAAATAGTTAGTCACATATGAGCTTATTATTGACAACTGTTGATAAAATAGTTAGTCACATATGAGCTTATTATTGACAACTGTAGATGAGTGAAATAGGCAGTCACATATGAGCTTATTATTGACAACTGTAGATCAGTGAAATAGTTAGTCACATATGAGCTTATTATTGACAATCTTGGATGAGTGAAATACTTAGTCGCATATGAGCTTATTATTGACAACTGAAGATAAAATAGTTAGTCACATATGAGCTTATTATTGACAACTGTAGATGAGTGAAATAGTTAGTCACATATGAGCTTATTATTGACAATCTTGGATGAGTGAAATAGTTCGTCACATATGAGCTTATTATTGACAACGGTAGATAAAATAGTTAGTCACATATGAGCTTATTACTGACAACTGTAGATGAGTGAAATAGTTAGTCACATATGAGCTTATTATTGACAACTGTAGATGAGTGAAATAGTTAGTCACATATGAGCTTATTATTGACAACTGTAGATAAAATAGTTAGTCACATATAAGCTTATTATTGACAATCTTGGCTGAGTGAAATAGGCAGTCACATATGAGCTTATTATTGACAACTGTAGATGAGTGAAATAGTTAGTCACATATGAGCTTATTATTGACAACTGTAGATGAGTGAAATAGTTAGTCACATATGAGCTTATTATTGACAACTGTAGATAAAATAGTTAGTCACATATAAGCTTATTATTGACAATCTTGGCTGAGTGAAATAGGCAGTCACATATGAGCTTATTATTGACAATCTTGGCTGAGTGAAATAGGCAGTCACATATAAGCTTATTATTGACAATCTTGGCTGAGTGAAATAGGCAGTCACATATAAGCTTATTATTGACAATCTTGGCTGAGTGAAATAGGCAGTCACATATGAGCTTATTATTGACAATCTTGGCTGAGTGAAATAGGCAGTCACATATGAACTTATTATTGACAATCTTGGCTGAGTGAAATAGGCAGTCACATATGAGCTTATTATTGACAATCTTGGCTGAGTGAAATAGGCAGTCACATATAAGCTTATTATTGACAATCTTGGCTGAGTGAAATAGGCAGTCACATATGAGCTTATTATTGACAATCTTGGCTGAGTGAAATAGGCAGTCACATATGAGCTTATTATTGACAACTGTAGATGAGTGAAATAGTTAGTCACATATGAGCTTATTATTGACAACTGTAGATGAGTGAAATAGTTAGTCACATATGAGCTTATTATTGACAACTGTAGATAAAATAGTTAGTCACATATAAGCTTATTATTGACAATCTTTGCTGAGTGAAATAGGCAGTCACATATGAGCTTATTATTGACAACTGTAGATGAGTGAAATAGTTAGTCACATATGAGCTTATTATTGACAACTGTAGATGAGTGAAATAGTTAGTCACATATGAGCTTATTATTGACAACTGTAGATAAAATAGTTAGTCACATATAAGCTTATTATTGACAATCTTGGCTGAGTGAAATAGGCAGTCACATATGAGCTTATTATTGACAATCTTGGCTGAGTGAAATAGGCTGAGTGAAATAGGCAGTCACATATGAGCTTATTATTGACAATCTTGGCTGAGTGAAATAGGCAGTCACATATGAACTTATTATTGACAATCTTGGCTGAGTGAAATAGGCAGTCACATATGAGCTTATTATTGACAATCTTGGCTGAGTGAAATAGGCAGTCACATATGAGCTTATTATTGACAATCTTGGCTGAGTGAAATAGGCAGTCACATATGAGCTTATTGTTGACAATCTTGGCTGAGTGAAATAGGCAGTCACATATGAGCTTATTATTGACAATCTTGGCTGAGTGAAATAGGCAGTCACATATAAGCTTATTATTGACAATCTTGGCTGAGTGAAATAGGCAGTCACATATGAGCTTATTATTGACAACTGTAGATGAGTGAAATAGTTAGTCACATATGAGCTTATTATTGGCAACTGTAGATGAGTGAAATAGTTAGTCACATATGAGCTTATTATTGGCAACTGTAGATGAGTGAAATAGTTAGTCACATATGAGCTTATTATTGACAATCTTAGATGATTAAAATAGGCAGATGCGCGAGTGCTTATTACTGGTAATAGTATATTAGTGGAATAGGCAGTCAAATGAAAGTTTATTTCCAGTAATTTTAAGTCCGTGAAATATGCAGACACAAAAATACTGTAGATAAATTGTGAACGCCTTCAGTTACAACCTGTCATGGATAAAACATACCTTCATGAAATCTGTTTCTTCGGGGTCCATTCTGCCGTTCATGTCAACAACATCGTCCATATGAGGCGAATCGTCACCAACCAACATCAGTGACCGGCACCTGAATCACACAAGACACCACAGATCATACAAATATACCAAACCAACATTAGCGACCGACACTTGAATCAAACTAGACACCAGAGATCCCCATTCTACATCAGTGATCGCCACCTAAATCAAACAAGACGCCTTACAAAAGCACCAAACATCCTATAAATCAAGAGTACTAGATTTTCTTAACACAACTGTTTAACGACAACAACAACATATTGTTATGACTAGTTTAGAGAAACAAACACGAAAATAATTTCACAATGTTTATTTGTTGCTTGTAAAAATCTATTTATAAAATAGTGTGGCAGAATATCATAAATTTTGTGTCACCACTGTCTGAACACTCTATGCAAACTGAAACACACATTGCTTTAATTCTAACAATATTTACAATGTTTTCAAATATTTTTTTAGAAGCATTTTTGTGTTTCTCAGGAAACATACCTGACAGTCCTAACTGTTGTCTTCTTGATTGGGTCCAACTCACGAACCATGTTCAGATCTGTGCGTCTGAAACAGAAAAGGGTCGTGGTTACACAATCACGATCCCATCTAGTTTGAACCTATTTATTTTAGCTCGACTCCATTGAAAGCCTTAGGCTTATAAAGACACTATCGAGTCGATATCCTGGGAAGAACTAGTACTTGGGTGTCTTTGGAAAGATCTTGAAAATGCTCCCTGAGTGGGGATCGAACCCAGGACCTCCCGGTCTCAAGGCGGACACCATAATTATCCACTACTACACCATTGCGACCTGCAATATCCCACCTGAGTCTATCATTAGAATATCTTAGTAAAAATCATCCAAATTAAAAAGTTATTGACTTTTAATGGCTTATCTGAGAATAAAACTGTTACTGCATTCCCACATTACTGTGTATTGAAATTTCAAACAAGTTTTGACATTTAAGCTTCTATTATTGCGTCTAGCATATTTTATCACTTTTGCATGTATTAATGGCACTTTAACTATACTGCATCTTTAACATGCATAGCCACTTTCACATGTATTACAGACACTTTATCTTGTATAGTCACTTTAGCATTTATTGCCACTTTAGCAAGTATTGTCATTTTAGCATGTATTGCCACTTAAGCATGTATTGCCACTTTAGCATGTATGGACATTTTAGCATGTAAATACTGACACTGTATCTTTATTGCCTCTTAAGCATGTATTGTAACTTAATCATGTATTACTGGCATTCAACATGTATTGCATCTTAAGCATGTATTGCCACTATACTGTGTATTGCCATTATGAGTACTGCTGCCACTTTAGGTTATATTGCCACTTTACTGCATTTTGCCACTTAAGCAAGACACGTGAGCGTGTAATGCCACTTCAGCGTGTATTGGTACATGTACTGTATGCTACAATGCCTACAACCCCTTTAATGGAAGGTGAATTGCGTTTTTCCCATTGTACTACAAATACGATGCTGTCCGGCAATCTTGCGCAGTTAAGCACTAATTGTGTGATAAACATCGGTTTAAAAAAGCGTAGCAATTTAATTTTTACTGAACATAAACGACAGTCTGTCTTGCATTTAGAAACACAACCGTATCTGAAATATTCAATAAAAAACTATCCGAATCCAAATCAAAACAAAAATAACTCGCGCCGTTTTTTAACAATTCCAGTGTCCGGTAATCTTGCGCACTTTTGAAAATGACGTCATTAAATGCTTAATGTAAAAGTATGGTGTCCAATTCATATCATAAAACAAACTTATAAATCTGTTTAGTAAAAATGTCCAGATAAATCAATGTGTTCAAGTTTTTTTATCATCACTGCAGGCTTCGTTCATCATTAAGTAACTATACTTTGACTAGATGTGACTATAACATCAAAAAAGCAAATTAAAACTAGTTATTTGATATAAACACAATACAAAAAGATTGTTTAACGCAGTAAAGTGTATTTGTCTTTTCATAATAGGATTCCGTAATTAAAAAGCAAGTGGCCTTTGCGCATGCCCGGAGCTTAAAATCGACGAATTGGCGGGAAAAAGATTCAATCTCGTCTGTAGAGCTCAGAAAAGATAAATACCAAACTTTGATCAGGAAATAAAACAATTATGCATAATTTATAATATTCCTTTTAAAAATTATGAGAGGAGTGAAGAAATCGAGGAATTTTATCCAGCAAACCGGATTTATGCCTAAGTAGGTCGGTGTCTACAACTCATGGATACTTGATTAAAATCATTCAAACGGTAATTATAAATACAAAACCTATGTTCATTTTCATTTATTACAGTTGTTTTGGCTCCTTTAAAAATTAATATTTCGGTAAATGTCAGTAAATAAAACGCGCCGTCTTCCAAAAATGCCTAACTGCGTAGTGCGCAAGATTACCCGACGCGCAAGATTACCGGACAGGACTGGTAATCTTAATTAATTTCCAAACTTACCAACATGGCTGCCAAAAAGAGAATACATAAAGCTATGTTTCCTAATATAACAATATTATCATCATCGTTTTGATCTTTTATCTTTCATTTGTTTAGAATATTGACAACATTTCTACTCAAGTTTTTGTAAGTTTTAAATGGACATTTTGCTGATTGTCGTGCCTAAATGCATAATAAACACAATATGCAAAAGCAATCTACCATTGCAAGATTACAAATATATTTGCTTACTTAACTTGAGAGTACTTGTAGAATTACCACACTTACTTCAACTGAGACTAGCAGTAGAATTATGGTACTAACTTCAGATACAACTTGTTGCAGAGCCAAGACTATTTGTAGACTTATGGTTCTTACCTCACAACACTAGTTGTCAATTAAGTCACTTACTTCACATAAGACTAATTGTATTATCATGGTACTTACTTCAGGTAAGACTCGATGAAGAGGGAGAGATTCTGGGGGTTGATGGACTTGATGTAGTCCTTGTACATGTGCACCAGGTCGTGGTTCACCCACCGTGTTTTCTGGAATAGACGTTTCCACAAAATATTATATGCATATTAAAGAGACTTATGCACTGGTTTGCACACATATTGATAAAAAGCTTTACAAACACAATAAATTATCAATTTCAATTTGTTTATTCATAAACGACCCATTATTTCCAATATATTTCTGTGTAAGGAGTGTTTTATTATATGCTTTTCAGTGAAATATCTAATTTTATTGGTGAAATAAAATTTTATATTTTCACTGTTGGAGCAATGAAAATATAAGATTTGATATTTTCACTGCAGTGAAAATATAAAACAGAATATTTTTCCATAAATAGCATTGATCTACAAGTAGTGGTTTACATCCCTTTGAAAATGTATATACATATACAGTATGTACATGCAAGTGTTTACATAAAACACATTATAAAATTCTACAAAATTATAATTTAGCGACAACGACTCACAAAATATGGCACTTTTTTCCCACTATACTAACGAGTGACAGTTTTGGAAGCATTTATGATGTCATTTTTATAAAGTCGGAATACACGAACTTGACTGTTTAAGCTCATCTAGCGCAATTTTATGTATTTATTGTCCAGAAGCATAAAATAAAAAGAAAATTTTTTGATTTCGGTGTAAGATCATATTTGATTTCACTCGTGATCATAGAAATTGGATATCATTTTCTATGAACACTCATGAAATAAAGTACGATCTTAAACCAAAATCAACATATATCCTATATTTATTGCTTCTTTATATATAATGACTTTTATTTTTGGAATCTGTCACAAAAATGTAAAAAGTGACCATTTGCAAATGATTAACCTAATAGACACATAAAAGAGCACGCGGTAAAGCTTGGGCTTGTGAAGTGTAACTGTTTGTGATGAATGGAAAATAACAATTGTGGCGCGTCGTTGGAAAACCGGACTTAATTACATGTGCGTAAAGTGTCATCCCCGATTAGCCTGTGTGGTATTTTCTGTTTCATGGAAGTCTCTTCTAAACATAAATACACTGTAGGCGGAAAGTGCCGTCCCGGATTAGCCTGTGCAGACTGCACAGGCTAATCCGGGACGACACTTTACGCACATGCATTAAGTCCGGTTTTCCCACGACGCGTCGCAATTAATCTGTTTACAATAGCTGGGAAGGCGTTTCAATTTTAAGTGGCAACAACTGGAAGGGTCTATTTCATAATTGAGCACTAAAAGACTTGCCTTTAGTTTGAGCCCATTATTGCTGATTCAGAATGTTCAATATAAAGTACTGCCAGCATGAGATTTACTTGTAAAATACCCAATTTGTCTGTTGATAATTAACAGAGGTATAAAGACTTTATTCACCATTTATATAATATAACTAGAAGTATCAATCGCTGTCATTTTTAGTCTGCCATAACATTCCATTCATACCAAAAAGAGTTATAACTTAAGTAGAGTATCAAATATTTCTGCATAATAAACTAAACAACTATTGACTGCATTGTGGTGCTAAGTGCAGCAACAGTGCATCCAACATTGACAAAGGGAGATAATCTTACCGATCCAAACCAATGCCACAGCAGGTACTCCTCTGTGAAGTTGGTCATCTGCCCACTCCAGAGGTACCAGGAGTTCATCTGCAATACAAACACAGCAAAGATATATGTGGCGCGTCGTGAGAAAACCGGTCTTAATGCATGTGCGTAAAGTGTCGTCCCGGATTAGCCTGTGCAGTCCGCATACAGGCTAATCCGGGACGGCACTTTCCGCTTTAATGGTATTTTTTGTTTCAAGAAAGTCTCTTCTAAACATAAATCCACTGTAGGCGGAAAGTGTCATCCTGGATTAGCCTGTGCAGACTGCACAGGCTAATCTGGGACGACACTTTACGCACATGCATTAAGTCCGGTTTTCCCATGTCGCGCCTCATATAAGGTCAAATTACACCAAAACGGAAGTCTAATCCTCAGGATTACATGCTGTCAGTTAGATAATAAACACATATGGTTCAGTGTATAATGCATATGATTTTAAAAATACAGTTTAAATGATATGCTTTGGTATCAATTTAAAGGTACATATGTAAGAAATAAGAAAAAATACAGTTTTAGGCACTACTTTATAAAAATTGGTTCCCAGCTTCATAACTTTTGGCCCATGTATTCATGCACAAAATGGCAGCCTCCATGCCCGTCAAAACCGGTGTGTTTATTCTAAGGTAAATATTTTGAGTTACAGAGCATAGAATTTGTTGACATGCTGTTTTTTCAAAAGGTTATGGCCTTATCTTTCCAACGATGTAAGGTGATATATTAGAAAGTAGCTTGGTCATGGTGAAAATTGAGATCAAACATTGTATATTTTATATGTAACAATGAAGGAATTTATTTGCGCATGCGTAACCTATAATAATATTCAAAGAACACATTTTTAAAAATGAAATACATGTGCAACTACATGCATGTTACCATTCCTAATATTGTAGGGTTTTACCATTCAATTAATTATTGTTAGTTTGTTTGTTTGGATTTTTCGCCGTATTCAACAGTATTTCAGTCATATAACGGCGGTCAGTTGTCCTACTCACACTTTTCCTGGGTAAGCTGGTGTACCAGTACTAAAAGTGCACATACTTATGCAATTAACTGACAACTGCCATACTTGAATCAGAGGTATGGGGAGAATGGCCGTATAAATAATTTCATGACCAATCCCCACACAAGTCATGTGGCCAGTCTCGGAATCGAACCCGCGATCCTCGGATTTGTAGTCCAGCGCTCTACCAATTGAGCTAGTGGCCCGGCTTTCAATTAATTATCTGCTCGCATTAAGAAATAAAACTTAATTGCTAAATGTTTCCATTTTGCAAAAAGTACCATTTAATTAATATTCTCAAAGAAAATGTGAAATTTTGGCTTATTTTCAAGCATATTTCAGAAATTTTAGCAGCCACCGACTATTTCGGCCACTGGTAATACAAGCATATGGTTTTCTTTAAAACATACACGTTGTGCTTACAAACTAAAACTTAAGAAAGGAAAAATAGAAAACATTGGAAATCTCAAAAAGAAACAATATGAAAACTGGCTACTGAAACTAGGGCCTACAGACCCTGATTTATGTATGTACATATACATGTAAGAAACTATGTAAACAAATGTACACAGAATATGGTATAGATTCTATAACACAAAATGAGAATATTGCAGTTAAACAATTAATAACGCGGAAGTATGAGTAATCACAGGCTAGGGGGTCTTTCACAAATTTGTGTACAGTAAACAGGCTTTCCTTAAGTGCACCTACCTTTTGATATCCCCATTCAATCCAGCCAGGCTTGGTGGAAGTGGCGTTCACCATCACAAGGGAGTCAACTCTTGTTGGATGAGTTAGCTATGAACATAAAACATTAGATTTTCACTTATGCTGTAGACAGAATTGCGTGTTTAATAGATAAAGTTTCTACTGTAATTATTTGTGGCCATATGCATGGGATATAGGCGTAACTTAGTAAACAGTACCAGTAGTACTTATTGTATATGGAGAATTTATTTGTAATATAATGTAGGAATGAAAATAATGTTGTCATTATCATTGTTTATCAGAATATAAACAATGGCTTGTCATTAGGAGGCCTAGTTATTAAACCACTTGGCAAATGTCCTCATGGTTTAAATCTGATGCATCAGAACTCAAAACCGTTGTTTATTAGCCTATAAACAACCCTGATTTGAAATTTATTTCTTAAATGTATAACATATACATGGAAGGACAACTTACTGCAAAGCGGGCCAGGACATTGGCTCCAGAGCCCACACCAAATCCAATGAACCTTTTAACTCTGTAAAACAAGATGTTCACTAAATAAGATGAATCACAGTTTTATCAGCATTCAAGCACAAAAACATACATGCTAAAATTAATCTAATCATATACCAGTAAACCAAATATTAATTGTGATCAAACCTTTGGGCTAATTAACATATAAAATCTGTGCCTTCTGTTTAACAAGTAACTAGTTGCTTCTTGCGTGTTTTACTCGTTTTTTGCCAGAAATATCTCTTGTACAACCAATTAACAATTTTCTGATATAAATACAAACTAAATAAGCTTTCAATCAGAGATCATAACAACCAAAATGTAACAATTTAATGCATTAACAAAAAATGTGCAAAACATGGATTAAAGAAATTCACCACAAGTTTCTAACTTACCCAAAATAGTCAGCCACTGTTAGGACAGACTCTGCTAATTCATCCATGGTTGGATAGACGAAACTGTAAGTAAAGAAACAAAGTCCAAGTCATTAGTACGCATTTTTCAACTGTTCAATGGAAACAAAAAACTAGAAATATAGTGCAAGTTCAACTGGAAAGAAAATGTGAAATCTATTTAAAAACAATGTTAGTCAGAAGGGAAAAAATAACGCCTACTATATTTAAAATATTATTGAGAATTTTACAAAATAAAACATGATCAAAGAAGTAAGAAACAGTAAACAATACCGAGAATGAGATGTGTTTGTTTACATAAAGAATGAAAAGGTGTGAGTTCCCATTTTCATGTTTCCGAGCTATTACATTTAATACAATGTCTATAAGAAAGGAAATCTGGCTCCTTTCTGGGATCAACAATAACACTTTTTATTTAATGTTAAGTAGTGAAATATAGAAAAATATCACTGAGATATACCCCTATATCACTCACAGTGATGGACTACTTTTTTAAATTTTATTTGATTTCAACAATATTTAATTGTAGGTGTTGTCACCATTTATCATACAAAATTACCAAAAAAGAAAAGTAGTGAAGATTCATAAAACCAACTGTTAAGAATACCTCTCTGATATACTGAAGTGTCTTTCCTCTTATTTTCTTTTGGGTTTTCCTCAGTCGTATTGAGCCAAGGAGACTAGAACAGACAATGCCTTGCGGGTACAAGTTTTACCCACAAGGCATTGAAGCTCGTCATCTTGGTCCAAATTTAATTTTAGCATCCAAAGTATTTATTTTATCCTTTGCACTTTATTCATCCCAGCAAATTAGACTTGCACTTGTTGTTTACTGTTGCTATGAACAGTAGTCTCCCTTTGTTTACATAATTGTATTGCCCTTAAGTAATAACTTGTGTTCATTAAGCACATAATTATATTGTTTTGTGTATTAAGATTTCTTATGTAGTAACCACTCTTAAGTAATTAAGAATCCAATGTGTGTTCTTGTAAGTAGTGTTCAGCGTTTGATTCTCCGCCATCTTGTTTTCTTCAAATTCTTGACCGACTTTTAATCCAATTGTCCAAATAATTAATATAAAAAACACTTTATACGTATAAGTATTCAATTTCTGAACACTTCTAACACGACAACTTTTGTTGTTTTACATTTTAACGCGCATCTACGAGTTTAATCAGCTTAAATTGCTTGCGAAAACACACATGCGTTTGAATGTCATGACTGTGTTAACAATTGTTTACATAATAACACCAATGCACACGCTATTTTTAGAAAACTGAATTTCGGAAAACTGAACGCACTTTCACTTTCAATATGTACTTTTATCATAAATATATTTAAAGCTAGCAGTGTGTGTTAACTTCTTGATTTAAAAGCTGATCATTATAGTTATTATTCAATGACTATGTATATCTAATTGTATTTAAACTTAAATAAATTTAGAAACACAGATTCTGCGTTGTCTATGAATATACTGAGTAGACTGTCGTACTGTAAACATGCTGCCATGATAATGTCTTGAGTCAAAAAAAAATTGCGATTTAAGCTGCTTAACTAAATCTAATCTACGGCACATTTGATCTTAATCCAAAATGGCGCTGGAATGTTTATTACTAATCCCGATTACTACGCATTATAGAGAAAATAGTGCGGACGTAATATTGCAAATATCGTGTTGAAAATCCCCTAAATAAAAATCAAACGTAAAGAATATTCAAATAGCATTTAAATAAATAGAAAATTTGTTTGTTTTCGGTGTGATAACGCGTGATATTGTCACCAGAAAGGGAGACAATATACATATTTTCACTGGCACAAGCGCTCATGAAAATATTAATTGTCTCCCTTTCCGGTGACGATATCACGCGCTATTACACAGAAAACAAACAAATATCCTCTATATACCAGTATTTGATATAGATAACGATATGATTCTGAATATGGCCATTATTACATGCACACAAACGCATTAATCACATACAAGTAAATAAATTGACATTTTGTACTAACAAGAGCTGTCTCAGGACAGCGCGCTCGACTATTCAACCGCTTTGTCAGAGCTATTGGCCTATATCACTACAAACAAGAGGGCCACGATGGCCCAAAGTCGCTCACCTGAGTTTAAGGCATCCCAGTTTTGACCCCAGGAGCATCATTTGAACAATCTTTGTAGAAGACTGGTATGCAATGTTACATACCAAGTAAGAAACCGATGGACCTTGCGGTTTCAGAGGAGAAGATTCTTAAAGTAATTTTGCTATTGAAGTCTATACAAACAATGTGCCCCCCGGGGCGTGGCCAGTTTGACCCCAGGGGTATCATTTGAACAATCTTTGTAGAGGATCCCTATACAATGTTACCAACCAAATAACAAACCTCTGGACCTTGCGGTTTCAGAGAAAAAAAAATTCAAAGTCATCTAGCTATTTAGGTCTATATAAACCATGTGACCCCCGGGGCGTGGCCAGTTTTTACCCCAGGGGCATCATTTGCACATTCTTTGTAGAGGACCACTTTGCAATGTTACATACCAAATATGAAACCTTTGGTCCTTGCGGTTTCAGGGGAGACGATTTTTGCAGTAATTTTGCTATTTAAGTCTATATAATCCATGTGACCCCAAGGCGTGGACAGTTTTGACCCCAGGGGTATCATGTGAACAATCTTTGTAGGGACCCCTATACAATGTTGCCATCCAAATACCAAACCTCTCGGCCTTGGGGTTTCGGAGGAGAAGTCATTTAGCTATTTAAGTCTATATAAACCATGTGACCACTGGGGCGTGGCCAGTTTTAACACCAGCGGCATCAACTGAACAATCTTTGTACAGGACCACTCAGCAATGTTTAATACCAAATATGAAACCTCTGGGCCTTGCGGTTTCAGACAAGATTTTAAAAGTCATTTTGCTATTTAAGTCTATATAAACCATGTGACCACAGTTTTGGGGGTGGACAGTTTTGACCCCAGGGGCATCATTTGAGCAATCACTAGAGGATGCCACATACCAAATATTAAACCAATATGCTTTGTGGTTTCAGAGGAGAAGATTTTTGAAGTAATTTTGCTATTTAAGTCTATATAAACAATGTGACTCCTGGGGCGTAGCCAGTTTTGACCCCAGGGGCATCATTTGAAAATTCTTTGTAGAGGACCCCTATACAATGCTGCCAACCAAATACCAAACCTCCCGGCACTGCAGTTTCAGAGAAGTAGATTTTCAAATTCATTTAGCTATATAAGTCTATATAAACCATGTGACCACTGGGGCGTGGCCAGTTTTGACCCCAGGGACATTATTTGAACAAACTTTGTAGAGGACCACTATGCAATGTTACATACCAAATATGAAACCTCTGGGCCTTGCGGTTTCAGAGGAGAAGATTTTTCAAGTCATTTTGCTATGTAAGTCTACATGAACCATGTGACCCCCGGGGCGCAGCAAGTTTTGACCCCAGGGGCATCGTTTGAACAATCTTTGTAGAGGACCACTAGAGGATGCCAAATACCAAATATGAAAGCTCTCAGCCATGAAGTTTCAGAGATTTTTAAGTTTTCACTTTTTAAATCTATTTTTAGCTCTGGTGACCTACATATGCAGCGGACCGAAACAATTTGAACAATTTTGAAAGAGGGTCACCCAAGGATCATTCCTGTGAAGTTTGGTGAAAATCTGCCCAGCGGTTTAGGAGTATTTAGTTTTTATAGTATTGCAGTTTTTATGTTCCTGAAAAAACAACAGACTTTCTCACGATTTTAAACGATGAATTTGATCGGCAAGTTAATAATGACAAGCCTGAGTAGTTACAGAGATATGGACTTGTTGCACGCAAACCTTAACCAGAGCATTACGCCGACGCAGACGAATGGGTGAGAAGTAAGTCAAACTATTCGGTGAATAGTCAAGCTAAAGACACCAATAAAAAAATAATAATAATAATAATAATTATAATAATAGTAATAAGAAGAATCACAAAAAGATTCCAGCAACAGACAGCTACAGCTACAGTGATGTCTTCACTTACACAATTAATAACAGAGATTGCAAGCGTTACAAAAACTAAGAAAACACAATAAACAGGTAGTGTGTAACCTGTATCTGTTAATAAATGAGTAAAGCAAGTTATAGAAGGGAGATAACTAAATGAGATTACACCGGTGGTTTAGCTAGAGTTACCCACCTTTTGCCCATAAATTCTGGGTTACCAAGAGCATCAGAACTGTTAATCACAGCAGAACATGTTTGTATACACCACATTATTGTCTGCACATGCTTTTAGATGAACACAAGCATGAAAAGCAGAATCGCAAATTTTGTTAAATTGGAAAGATGCTCATCATGATGTTTAATTTCGTATTTTGTTTTAAAATGTCTTGAAAAGAAATCCCAGCTTAATAATTAAATACTTGGTACCAACATGCATAACAACATGTATCTGATGACACAATAAACTGCCAATACTATGCAAAAACTAATCTTTAGTGCATCTGCTTAAATCAAAGATTCATCATTCAAAAATGGCTAGGGTAATTCGGCCTTAAGTCGATTTTGCCCCAGAGTCGAAAATTTTGTTCTTTGTATTTTGTAACGCTGGGTGTAGTTTGACATATTTTGAGACATTTTAACAAAATTTTATCCTTTTTACTCAAAGTTAAAATATAAAGTCTATATATGAAGTCATCAAAAATATTCTCTCGATGAAATTGTACATGCAGTGCTAATTATAACTCCGTGTGGCGAGAAATTCAGAATTTTCTATTAGGATTCCCCTTGATACCATCTGCATTTCGGCCAGATGCATTTTGCAGCATTCACTAAGGAGTAAATATTGAAAACATTAACTTAATCTATAATTATAAATGGTGGTTTTCAGTGTTTCGTTCTATTGCATAGATTTCTCAATTAAATCTGTGTAAAAGGTAAATTAACCCTTGAGACGAACGCAGTTCACCCTTATGACAAAACAGGGGTTTAACTCCAGGCATATGCATACTTGATGGGATTTAACCAAATATCTATGTCATTTATAATGATTCGATCTGTAAAGAATCACCTAGTTCACTAACAACAAGCAGCACAAAATATTATATATTTTTTATTAACGTATTTGTCTGTGTCCCGACCAGTGCTAAATATAGTAATGTTGTTGGGATGTTCGAAAAAACTCTAGAAGTGCCCATGTAATTAATCTCCTTTTAAACACTTGTGTCAGCATTTGAACAACGTAATTATTTGTAAGTTCTACATAGGACTCTAGATGTGATTGTATGAATTTTATTGTGTACAGGCAATGAATAATCATGTGCAACAATATCGCTTCTCACCATGGCGCAAACATTGATACTTCTCACGTAAAATTTACATTGATTGATATGGAGCTTTAAATATTATTTGCTGTATCTTTCTTATTTTTTTACTCTCAGTAAAGTACAAACGGAACGCTCTATACGTGGTACCATTTATTTTATTTTAAAATTTAGGCAAGGGAATTTGCACTTTTGCAATATCACCCTATTTCCTCTCGTAATCAAAAGAATCTCGGTCAGAAATATGGTGCATTTTAAACTTTATCGCATAAAAAAATAAATAAACGTCCCCATTGTTTGTCAGAAAAGTATTAATACCCGTAACAAAAATTCCATACTTAAGACAAAACAAGCTAGAATAAACTGAAATTACAAAGTTCTGATATTGTAACAATTAAAATTTATAACTTGTAATTATTTAACTTTTTTTTAAGTTTCTATATTAATTAAAGCTTAACATATCAAATGAAACTGAGATCATGCAGGCACTATATGGGTCGGTGCAATCATCAGCTGATAACGGTCGTTATATATGGGTGCGGTCCCAATTGTTTTTAAAGTTATATTGTTGGGTCCTAAGTGTTAAAGTGTGGATGTTTTGACAAGGGTCTGCCAACTTGTCTGAAAAGGGCTCTATACCAGGGGCCAGTGGCTCAAAACTTTAACAACCAGCTAAGCTAACAACTGTTCAAATTTGGATGAAGTTATTGGTGTTGAATAAAACATTGCAATATTAAAATGTGCATTTTTTTATAACTAAACTGTTATGCTGAAGTTATTTAAAAATGTTTAATGAATAATTTGCTTGTACTATCAATTTTATTTACATCTAAAGTTAACGGCCGGTTAGCTTAATGGGCCGTTCAAGTTGTGAGCAACCGGTTCCTGGTCTCCACGGGTAGGCGAAGGTAACAAATGGGGAAACTAAATCATTTTCCTGTGTAATCCCTAATATGTCATAGATGCCATTCCAAAATGCAAAATTGCCGTAATTTTCCGTGGTCGGTTCTCAATTATTGCCAAACAGAGCTTGTGGCAACTCAAACAGTAGTTAACAACACTAATATAAGATCTAGGTAGCAAAAGTATAATAATAATAGTGATAATAATTAGTATTTGTAGTTGTAGTTGTTGTTGTTGTAGTTGTTGTTACTAATAAGACTATGGATTAATTGTTAACCTTAATATTTTCCAACAGACTGAGAGAATAAAATTTGATAACAAGAGGGCCATCATGGCCCAAAGCGCTCACCTGAGAACTGGTACAGATGATGACCATACTGTTGTGACAGTTTTGAAAATTAAGGTGTCTGAACAATACGCAAATGGGAATAGGATCGATTTGATTTAAAACATCGGTTAGTGAAATGGGCTAACTAAAGTACAAGTTGGGTAGTGGAAGTGCAGTGATTTTGCTAATGGTTCTCAAATCATTTTTCTCGATATTCTTACCTGACCCTTTTTCATTAAGTCAGTGACAATGATGGAAAATGCAGAAACAGTAGTTTTTGATGTCCTTTGCGCAGACAGTTTTGGAGAACTAGTTGCAATGCGATAATTGCTATGGCTGTGCTATAAGGTCAAGTTTTGCTTTTCCTTTGATAATTTTCTGTCCAATATGATCAATGATGTTAATGCAGGCTCTGAAGCCAACATTTCTGTCCAATATGATAAATGATGTTAATGCAGGCTCTGAAGCCAACAATGTTACATGTAGAAATAACTACATGCAAGGTTTGCAACTGCTGGAAATCAAATTTTATCAATCAATTTTATGGTCATACGCAAAATGTGCAAGCCAATCATTGATAACTTGTTGATGTTTTTTTCCACACACAAGGGGCAATAACTCTGGTGCTTCTGGCCCGATCATGCTTATATTCGACTTGACCTTTAATTTTATGGTCACAGACAAACTGTGCAAGATTGGTGAAGATTGGATGAAATATGAAGTCTCTATCCTGAATAATTAACATTTTTGTATTTTTTTTTTCACAAACAAAGGGCAATTACTCCGGTGTTTCTGGCCCGATTTTGTTATATTCAACTTGACCTGTAATCTTATTGTCATTGACAAACTGTGACAGATTGATGAAGATTAGATAAAAAAAAATTAAGTCTCTATCCTGAATAATGTCCATTTTTGCATATTTTTTCCACAAACAAAGGGCAATATCTTCGGTGTTTCTGGTCCGATCTTGCTTATATTCGACTTCATTGTAATCTCATGTTTATAGACAACTGTGAAGATTGGTGACTATGGGATGAAAAATGAAGTCTATCTGGAATAATGTCCATTTTTGTATAATTTTTCATGAAAAAAGGGCAATAACTCCGGTGTGTGTTTGAAAAAAGATCTGGCCTATTTTAGGCATCTGCTGTAATCTGATGGTCATAGACAAACTGTGAAAGTTTGGTTAAGACTGGATGGAAAATAAAGTCTATATGTTGGAAAAAAGCATTTTTGCACTTTTTTGCATGCAAAAGGGGCATCAACTCTAGTGTTACTAGTGTGATCTGGCCCAATAACAATCCCGTCCGAGATTTTATGGTCATACACAAACTGTGCATGTTTGGTTAAGATTGGATAAAAAGTGAAGTCTCCAGCGTGAGAACTAAACAGATTGTTGACGGCACACAGACACCCATACGACGGACGACGGGAGGGCATATGTCCGGGAGGGCATGTGTCCGGATACCCCTCTATACCAATAGCTCACCTAGCACTTCGTGCTCAGGTGATCTAAAAACTCTCACCTAAGCACTTTGTAATAAAATGAAAACAACAAATTCAAAAGAAAATCAGCAAAACTGAAAATTCTGCGTAATCAGTAAATCTAAAGTTACATACTTTTGCATTTAATGTAGTGTACGCATAAACATTATAAAAGCGGCAACTTAAAAGGAATGAAATGTATTAATCGTTTCAAACCGGCAGATTTATTGCTCGATATTATGTTATTTACATAGAAAACTACTACTAAGTGCTAATTACAATTTATCTGATGGTATCATTTATTTTGTTTATTTTTTTAAATTTAGGTGGGGGAATTTGCACTTTTGTAACATCACCCTATTTCCTATTGAAATCAATAGAACCTTGATTGGAAATATATTGCATTTATCGCTTAAAAAATTAACTTCCCCTTGTTTATCAGAAAAGTACAAACGGATTTGGAAAATTCATTCTTTGCTTGTCTAGTGGTGCTAATTGTGTTTACTTATTAAAAATTTTAGGCGGGGAATTTAGGCTAAAAAAAAAAATTAGATACCTATAGTTTAAAATTCATTCCCGTGACTCAATACGGAAATAAACGAGCGCTGTCGAACGATACAGAGTTGGATCGTGGAACACTACCGTTCTAGCAGTATATGTTCCCCGCGGAGTTTACTGGGGGAAATAAACAGATAACAATCTTGGTATTCGTATCATAGACCTTATAATATGCAGTTTAGCTGAATTTGGACAATGAAATCCAGAAGGAAATTTAGATGTATTGTTTTTTATAACAATGCATTAGAGTTATATTACTGGAGATATTTCAGAGAATTCATGTTAATTTATAGCAGAATACATAACTTTCAATTATTATTTAATTAAAGGTAAGAGATTATGCCTAAATATTTTGATCCAAATACAAGTTCTTTAAATGCAAAATATCAACATAATGCCCGAAATTAATGAAAGAAATCAAGGAGAAATAAACAGTTGTTTTAATACGCGTAACAATAATTCCATACTTAAATTAAGACAAAACAAGCAAGAATAACTGAAATCAAGAA
Organism: Congeria kusceri; assembly: GCA_027627225.1. Classification (NCBI taxonomy): domain Eukaryota; kingdom Metazoa; phylum Mollusca; class Bivalvia; order Myida; family Dreissenidae; genus Congeria; species Congeria kusceri. The sequence continues at coordinate 15,191,619 of CM051036.1, forward strand.
GTTCTGATAATGTAACTATTAAAATTAATACTTTAACCGATTTAACTTTTTTGTTAAAGTTTCTTTATAAATTAAAGCTTAATATATCAAATGAAAATGGGATCATGCAGGCACTATATGGGTCGGTGGTATAATCAGCTGATAATGATCATTATACATGGATGCTGTCCTAAACATGGATGCTGTCCTAATTGTTTTTAAAATTATATTGTTGAGTCCTAAGTGCCAACGTGTGGATGTTTTGACAACAGTGCGCCAACTTGTCTGAAAAGGGTCTGTATACCTGGTCTTGACGAATAGGCGAAGGTGACAAATGGGGCCACTGAATAATTTGCTTGTGTAATCCCCAACATGTCATAGATGCCTTTCATAATGCAAAATTGTCTCAATGTTCCGCGGACGGTTCTCATATATTGCCAAACATAGCTTTAGAGAAAGTATAATTGTTTGTGTTTGATGATGATGATATGATGATGGTGATATGATGATGAGGATGATGATATAATGATGCTATGATGATGATAATAATTATGATGATGATGATGACATTATTATGACATGATGATGACATGATGATGATGATGACAATAATGATGACGACGATAATGACGATGACGATGATCATTATCATTATTATTATTATTAGCAGTAGTAGTATTAATAGTTGTAGTAGTTGTTAATGACGACGATGATGATGATCATTATTATTATTATTATTATTATTATTAGCAGTAGTAGTAGTAATAGTTGTAGTAGTTGTTGTTGTTCTTGTAGTTTGTTGTTACTATTAAAGACTATGGGTTAATTGTTAACCGTAATAGTTTCCAACAGAGAATAAAATTGGATCAAAATAGAAGCGTGTCGCTTTATCACTTGCATACTGATATACTCTTGCCAAAATCATTGCGCTAACAGGACACCCAGATTAAATTAATGAGGGTATGAAAGCGTAAAAATTATTACCGATAGCATCTTAGATAAGGGCAGTATCAATCATCAGATAAAATCGATAGCAGCCGAAAATCTTCCGAAGATTTCCGATTAGTACGAAACAGCTGGCTGTCTATCGGGTAGTACTATTGATTTTATCAGCTTGAATATCTCGCTTAAAAAGAAAGGCCAGATTGTTCAGTAAGCCAATCAATGTTATGGACAAACTTGTGTTTGTCTTAAGGGCGAATGTGTGCGACTCAAGGGCGAAATCAGTGGGTATTGTTAGTCAACTTTTACTCGAAGCAAATAAGACGGGAACCAAATGGTGCGTATGGCCCGCACCAGCAGAGTCCCGGCGTTGAACAATCAGCATTGAATGGATAAGGTATAGCGTTGACCCGTTCGACTTACAGGCGATTTACCCTAGACATTAAGCCATTCACTCTCAAAAACTGTTAAGTATGCACAATAACCATTCAAAACAACAGCATTCTCATTGTCAATCCATCAAATAAATGTACACATAGTTTTTTCTTATAAAGCCTCTTTCTGTTTAGGGTTGTGTTGTCTTTTTGTCAACCTCTATATTACATGTAAATTTATTGACATAACTTTTATCCATAAATGATTAAAAAACACAGTGATGCGACATTTATTAATAAAACCTCAAACAAAGGGGCGTTCTTATTTTTCCATTAATTTTTAATTATTAAATATGCAAATTCACCTCAAAATATTAATATTAGGATATCTCATAATAATATATGTATCTACGTTAAGAGAGAAATGTCATCCTAATTAACAGCACAGCAAAAAGTATTATGCATTTGCTGTAGTGAAAGTTTTCTGGATAACACAGAGTATACAAAGGTATATGTGTGTAGGTCTGTGTCATGGAAAAGTATGAATGTATATTTGTTATATTTGTTAATGACCATTGTTTAATGGCCATTACATTCATAGGCTAAAATTTAAGAATAGGACAAGGTCAAATTGTAGTCACAGGCCTAATAAATTGTATAAACACAGCACTTACTTTGAAATAACATTCTAAAAAAATTTAAATAATATATACTTTTGCCAATAGTGTTACTTTCGAGACTTTAGATGCCATAAAAGTAATCAATTACGCTGGCACAAGATTATAGATAACACTCTCATGGGCTCAAGATTCTGAAGAAACTATCACTTACTCAGAGACTCGGAAAGGACTTTTCCATATAAGGATCTCCACAAAAATATATGGGCTTTTTCAAAAATATACGTGATTTCCTATGATTTATATGGGATTTACAGGAATAACATGTTGTGAGCATTGGTTTCAATCGAGAAAAATACACCATGCAGACGCTCGCGCTTCCGTTCAAGGTGTGAGGAGCGTCTGTTGATATTGACTGCTTAGACTGTTGAATTAATTTTATGGATAATATCTCACGACATAGTGACAATACTGCAAACCAGACAGAGCATTGTGTATTGAATGGCAGCGTTTTTCGATTCGTACTAAAAAATTTCGGTGAGACGTACAATTGCACCAGTGGACATTTCTTGAAGATTTATTTTATGCGCAAATACCACATTTAGCATGGGTTTCGAGATTCTGAGAAAAACTGCCATCACCTACAGTAACTTGAGCTAATGAGAAATGACAAATATTTACTGGTTAACAGGGACCCTTTTTTCGGCATGAGATTCTGAGAAAAGGATAAGTGCTTTCACTAAGATTCTAAAAAATGACAAAATGTTACTAGTGAATTCCGATACTTCCTTTGGCATGAGACTTTAACAAATGACAGAAATTTATAGGTCAACTCTGAAACTTAATTTGGTGCAAGACTCTGTGAAAATACAGAAATTTACTGGTTAACGCTGACACTTACTTTGGCGCGATACTCTAAGACATGACAGATATTTACTGGTAAACACGGACACTTTCTTCGACAAAATTAAGAACGACAAAACATTTACTAGATAAATGGGGACACTTACTTTGGTGTTAGATTCTGAGAGTAACAGAAATTTACTGGTGAACGCCGACACTTACTTATGACATGAGATTCTGAGATCATTTACAGTTACTTTGGTGTGAGATTCTGAGAAGTGACAGAAACTTACAGGTTCGTTCTGACTCTTATGCAGTATGAGATTCCAAGAAATGAAGAAAGTTTACTGCTTAATGTGGACACGTACTTTGGCGTGAGATTTAGGGCCCCCTCCTGCATGCCGGGGGCGTTGATGTGGTACACGCAGAAGTGCTTCATGATGGCCTGCATGTCGGGGTAGCTGAAGAACCCTTGGAAACACGTTATGTCTGAAAACAAGACAATGAGGGGCGTAACAATGCAATTACTATAGTCATGATAGTGTGACATATAATGTCTGGAAACGAGAAAACAAGGGACATAACTATGCAATTTTTAGTCATGGTAAATGGACATGTTATGTCTGGAAAGGAGAAAATGAAGGGTGTAACTATGTCATTAATATAGTCGTGGTAGTGGAACATGTTATGTCTGGAAAGGAGAAAATGAAGGGCGTAACTATGTCATTAATATAGTCGTGGTAGTGGAACATGTTATGTCTGGAAAGGAGAAAATGAGGGACATAACTATGTCATTAATATAGTCGTGGTAGTGGAACATGTTATGTCTGGAAAGGAGAAAATGAGGGACGTAACTATGTCATTAATATAGTCGTGGTAGTGGAACATGTTATGTCTGGAAAGGAGAAAATGAGGGACGTAACTATGTCATTAATATAGTCGTGGTAGTGGAACATGTTATGTCTGGAAAGGAGAAAATGAAGGGCGTAACTATGTCATTAATATAGTCGTGGTAGTGGAACATGTTATGTCTGGAAAGGAGAAAATGAGGGACGTAACTATGTCATTAATATAGTCGTGGTAGTGGAACATGTTATGTCTGGAAAGGAGAAAATGAGGGACGTAAATATGTCATTAATATCATCGTGGTAGTGGAACATGTTATGTCTGGAAAGGAGAAAATGAAGGGCGTAACTATGTCATTAATATAGTCGTGGTAGTGGAACATGTTATGTCTGGAAAGGAGAAAATGAGGGACGTAACTATGTCATTAATATAGTCGTGGTAGTGGAACATGTTATGTCTGGAAACCAGAAAATGAGGGGCATATGTCATGAAAATAGTTATGGTAGTGAAGGTAGTGCTAAATAATGCCTGAAAATGAGGGGCCTTACTGTTATTTCTATAGTCATGGTAGTGTGACATGTTATGTCTGGAAAGGAGAAAATGAGGGACGTAACTATGCAATTACAATTATAGTGGTGGTAGTGGGACATGTTATGTCTGGAAACGAGAAAATGAGGGGCATATGTCATGAAAATAGTTATGGTAGTGAAGGTAGTGCTAAATAATGTCTGAAAATGAGGAGCCTTACTATGTTATTTCTATAGTCATGGTAGTGTGACATGTTATGTCTGGAATAAGCAAGTAAGGGATGTATGTCATAAGAGTGGAAGTGAAATACGCTTTATCTCACAAAAATATCATGGGGCATATATGTGTGACGTCACGTCTGGAAAAAGAAAATGACGGACGTAACCATGTCATAACAATAGTCGCGAAAGTTTGACATTTTATGTCTGAAAATTCAAACATAAGGGATGTATGTCATCTGATTATTGTTTCTTCCAGGCAAAGTAACATTATACTTTTTTTCCTTTGTCTGGGCAAAATTACATTATACTTCTTATAAGTGTTTGATCACTGGAAAATTTCTTGGTCCTTGTCTTCTGTGTCGTATGTTATGTTTAATTCAGCCAGTTGTCTCTAGTGGCAGAAGTGCTAACATATTATTTCTGAAAACCAGAAACGAGGGCCGTATTTTATGATAGTGCAACACGTTATGTCTGAAAGATAAGGAAGTAAGCGGTGTATATCATGATAATAGTAGTGGTAGTGCAGCACATTATGTCTGAAAACAAAAAAACGACGGGAATATGTCTTAACTTTAGAAGTGGTAGACTAGTGCGACCCATGAAATGGTTTTACCATTATAAATACCGAAAGTCTGTATGTATGAAACAAAATAGTTTTTAAATGAGTACACATTATAATAACATCATGGGACTTTAAATAAATATGTGGCGCGTCATGAGAAAACCGGTCATAATGCATGTGCGTAAAGTGTCGTCCCCGATTAGCCTGTGCAGTCCGCACAGGCTAATCCGGGATGGCACTTTCCGCTTTTATGGTATTTTCTGTTTCAATGTAGTGTCTTCTAATCATAAATCCACTTTAGGCGGGAAGTTTCGTCACAGATTAGCCTGTGCGGATATGATAATAAATGACAGATATCGTATGCCTACGGTTTAGTCCAATATCATGGTAGGTGAAGATGGCGGGCTTCGTCCTTTCTCCCTGCAGGGCGACATGCACGTTTCCATACGACGTCTCAACATCATAATTCTGAAATTGAACACCAAAAGAAGCTGAAGACAAAAATGTTAAGATCACACCAATATGCCAAGATTTATGGAGACGTATCGTGGGAAAAGCGGGCTTAATGCATGTGCGTAAAATGTTGTTCCGGATCTGGTGCAGTCCGCACAGGCTGAACCGGGGCGACACTTTCCGCTTTTATGGTATTTTCTGTTTCAAGGTAGTCTCTTCTAAACATAAATCCACTGTATGCGAAAAATGTAATCACGGATTAGCCTGTGCAGACTGCATTCACCCCAGTATTCCCACGACAAACCATATAATTATGTATTTATAAGTTAAAACCTTTTTATTTTAGCTTCACTGTAACAAATGCTTGATGCTAATATTGAGTAGTTTTCTGTGAACAACAAGTAAATGGTGTCTTTGGAGAAAGATCATTCAAAACGGGGCTTCCATTAAGGGAAGTATGGGAGAAATTTACTCCCAGTTTTTGTCTCAGGACTTCCAAAATTGCAGCCATGGAAGTTGCAGAACTTCCAAAATTTCAGCCATGGAAGTTCCATCATGTAAGGATGAACAAGTTAGAAAAAAGTAATTTATCTAAATGTGAACCACTTTCACTGAATAAATTGGCATATAAACACTTGATTGAAAAGAAATGCCCTTAAAAACACCTTGAATTTTATACAGAACTTAATTTCATTTCTGAAATACTCAGGATTTATGGAGCGCACTACTGTCAAAACTTCCAAATATTATGAGCAAAACTTCCAACCATCAGAGGCCAGGATGTTCAAACTTCCAGTTTTCAAAAGTTAATGAAAGCCCTGTCAAAAGCTCCCCGAGTAGGGATCAAACTCACGACCTCCCAATGGCAAGGCAGGCACCAGATCCATTTCACCAATAAGCCTTTATACTATTCGTATTCGCCAAATCAGAATTTAAAACTATAAATACTGTGTTTTTCTCACCTTTGGGGGAAAGGTGGCGGGGCCCGTCAGATGGGGAACTTTACGGCAATTGGGGATTTTTTTTAGAAAAGCATTTTTTAATGTTTATATTCTACTTTGATATAAGACATTAAAGAATTGTTTTGCTACAAATGATAATTTGGATTAACTTGGTTTAATGATAAATAGCTGGGATTGTTCATGAAAACTCCTAGATCTTAGCCCATTTTTGTCAAATTTAGGTCTGTTTTTTTTTCAAAATAAAGCTTTCATTTTGAGTGGAATTTTTAGGTAAATAATGGGTAAACATATATACTTTTTAAGCTGGTGAATGGGGCCGAATTTCAGCCCCAAATTGGCCCCTAAAAAAATACACTGAAATACCTGAAACACGATGCCATTGGCATTGAACGAGCGGGGCTTTGCGTCTACACACTGAATATCGGTGAGCTCGATGTGTGTTATCTTCTCCATTGGACTCGTCGGCTGCAATGCATAAAATCGTGTATCAGTATGCTAATCTCAGTGTATCGGTATAGTGTAGCTCTGACAAATTAACCTCACCTTGACCTTTAGGGATGAATATATGCACAAATCCATTGTGATGAATATATTAGTTTTTAAACTGGAATCAAGTTAAACCAATGTAAGAGAATCCCACTGAAAATACAGCGTGAAACTAGTTCACAAACTAAAACGAGTACAACTTTAGGAAACTATTCAAGCACGTAATTTAGGCCAACAGAGTTAACAAAAGTCAGGGGCGGTATTCACAAAGCATCTTTAGTTAAATTTTATCCTTATCCTTAAATTTGGAAATTTCCTCAACTGTATAATTCCATAAAGAAACAGTTTAGCACTAAGTAACACTTTAAAATAGCATCATTATGAAAGTGTTATTTGAGGAATATCTACAACATATGCATCTGTTTATTAAGTAAAGAAATATAATACATTCAAAAAATTTGCACTTAAGTGAAAATATTTAAGAAATTACTTAAGATGCTCTGTGTATACCAGTCCTGGTTAATGTGTCCGAGCTAATTATAAAACATAATTTACAACTTTTTCAGTGCATATAATAATAGTATAATAAATCATTCAAATGGCATCTGGAAGATTTTTAGTATTAGTATAATATTTAGTTAGATTATATTAAATAATACTTATATATTTATGTTCTTTAATTAAGTTGACTGTCAAAAGAACCAAATTTTATTTTAACAACATAGGCATACTTATTTTAGCTATGTAATGTTCAATAACAAGTATTAAAATGTTTCATATGACCTTTCATTGGTTTTTTAAACTAATGCTTTTTCAAAGGAATTTAATAACTATTATTTTATAATGATTCCAGTTATATTTACATATTTCACTGATAACAAAATATCAAGAAAACATATAACAAATATCATGAAAAAGATAAGTTAAAATAACCTTGAATTGCAAAAAAATACAACGCAAGATAAAATTTAATTTTAAGTGTTTAACATCAACAATGAAGAAAAATTGTGACATACTCGGTATATTTAGCACTCTGCCTGAATATGAATGGAATAATGTACCAAATTTGCTAAAATTGATACACTATTTTCTTACATGTAATTAAAGATTAGTTTTCCTAAATATTTATACAAAACAAAACAAGATACATTCATTAAATTTTAAATTCCTGTAAGAAAACAGAAGCATTATTTTATAATAAGCCGTTGTTAACCTGACAAAAATATTACTAGTAAGATCAAAATCCCAAATGACATTGCATAAAATTTCATGTATTAAAATGTCATATCCTTATTACAAAATGTTGCACATTAGATTTACAAACATGTTCATGAACGTGATGAAGCTGTCTTTTCCCTAATTAAATTTGCCTTTTATAGTGAATAACAATGTGTCATGTCAGATTCAATTAATACATAAATAAAACTATGACTATGTAATTATATGAATTGCGCTTTCCAGAAAATGGATTTTAAACAAAAAAATAACACCACAGAAACTATGCTTTCGAACTCACCAATAAAAATTAAAACAGGCCAGTATATAAAATAAATAAATACTGGCAGGTTGTTGATTTTGAGCATATTTTAAGTTTGTTTCTTTATTTTTCGTTTTTTTTTATACTTCCAAAAATGTTTACAAGATACAGACACCTAAGATCCTTGTTGCGACACAAGACATTGCTGTCAAAGTTTGTTAAATATAGGATCTGACACGAGTTGTCATTTCATACCATATTTTATTAAACGAGTTCAGGAATTTCCTTAGTAAGCGAGCCTTTGGCGACTAACAAATTTCCTGGACGAGTTTATCAAAATATAATGGAATGACGAGTTTCAGAACTTTTTTATCACATGCTTTTAAACGAAAAAAATACTTATAATTTTACCAAAAGATGTTGATAAATCCTAAAAGTTGTGTACTGAAGTGACGTCATTTCATGTTGACGACGTCATTTCACCAAAATAACGTCATGCGATTGGTCAGTCAAAGAATATTTAGCCAATGAAAACGCTCGAAATGTTATCTGTTACACATGTGTAAGATAAAAATATTCGTAATGGCTGTATTACACGGAAAACAAGGTATAGCACGTGATAAATCATAAGTATTTGACTCAGTTCAATTCATGCTAAGAACAACAAACTCTTGGGTACATTTTTGTATTAAATCATTCTGCACACACCTAACCTACTCGAAATAAACAACCAAAACTAGCTTAAATAGACATCACACACAGCACAGCAAAACAGAGACCAAACAAAGTTTCCCCATGATGAAAAAATTGAAGTATAATGTAATTTTACCCAGATGAAACTATGATAAGAAGTATAATGTATTTGTCCACAGATGCCACTATTATAAGAATAATGTTGTTTCCACAAATGACACTATTATAAGTATAATGTATTTTTCCACAGATGACACTTTTATAAGAATAATGTTATTTCCACAAATGAAACTATTTTAATCCACACATTATTATTCATTCATAGTTTATCACAGGTTGCAAATTCAAATAATTGCCTTATTGCCTTATTATTTCTAATTGAATAAAACCTTCATTTTAAAATGCATGCAAACTTTAAATCCAACACTTAATCTACACTGATGTGTTTAATTGGCTGACTTTCCCGGTTGAGGTCCCAGTTAGACCACCAGCAAGAAATAGAATCAATACACCTGACCCATGGTTTTGTTATGTTGTACTAGGGTTATTGTTGTAATGATGTAATGCAGCTGAGATTGACAATTAAACTGGTTTGGGCACATTTTTGTACAGATCAAGATAATGGGATTAGTTTAGACAGTCACCAGTGATTTCACACTTTGACCATTTACTGCAGACACTTAACTGTATATGACCACTAAAAAGAGTCTGTATAGTCAGACTGGTGCAGAAAAATCTACAGGTATACAAACAATCGCTCACATGAGTGATGGATATACCCCCACAATATGACTTTGTCACAAAACTATGACATCCATTCAAAAGAATTTGGAGAGAGAGAGAATGCTTTAATTTGTGAATGGTCAACAGTGTATTTAGAAAAATTTAAATTTCAATAGGAGCCATAACTCTGTCAAAATTTAGTGGTTTGTACCCAAAATTGAACTTGATCTGTATTTTATGATGTTTCACGTATATACCAAAAATAATTTAAATATGTGAAGCCTTTCATGAGTTTTTGTCCATGTTTTTCGTGAATTTAAGTCAGAAAGGCGCCATTACTGTGTCAAAATTTAGTGGATTGTAACCAAAGTCGAACTTGACCTGTATTTAATGATGCTACACATGTGTACCAATAATTATTTAAATATGTACAGCCACTGTTGAGTTATCGTCAGGAAACCATGTTTTTAGGGAATTTAAGTCAAATAAAAAGCGATAACTCTGTCAAAATTTTGTGGTTTGTAACCAAAGTCGAACTTGACCCGTATTTTATGATGCTACACATGTATACCAAGAATTATTTGAATATGTCAAGCCATTCTTGAGTTATTGTCCGGAAATCATGTTTTTAGGGAATTCTAAGTTGAAAAGGGGTCATAACTCTGTCAAAATTTAGTGGTTTGTAACCAACATCGAACTTGACCTGTATTCTATGATGTTACACATATGTACCAAAAATTATTTGAATATGTCAAGCCTTTCTTCAGTTATCATCCAGAAACCATGTTTTTAGGGAATTTTAAGTCAAAAAGGAGCCATAACTCTGTCAAAATTTAGTGGTTTGTAACCAACATCAAACTTGACCTGTATTTTATGATGTTACACATGTGTACCAAAAATTATTTGAATATGTAAAGCCTTTGTTATCATCCGGAAACCAAAAACCAACAGACCGACAGACCAGCAGACCGACAAGCTCACTCCTATATACCCCACCCACCCCAACTTCGTTTGTGCGGGTATAATAAATTTAGCATATAATTATCGATGAAGAAATAAATGGCCGAGAGGTTAAGGCAGTAGCTCATGGATTGTGGGGTTGCAGATTCATATCCTTGTTAGGTCTTAACTTATTTTTTTAATTTAGCACAATGATTTTAAGCACGCATCTCACGTTATTTTTTTTCCTTTAATTGCCTTGAAATTGTATTGTACAAACATTAAATTGAATAATGTTTGAAACCAAACAAAATAACAGAAAAAGAAGGGATATTTCCCACAAGACAAAACATACTAAAAGGCAAATATGTTATCTCTGAAAAAATGTGTAAGCTATTATAGCTGGAAGGATATTTTTCCTTCTATTGCCCTGGAAAACAAGGATTAAATCCTGGTTTAACCATGATAACGTCTGAACAGTAAGAAAGCACTCTACCATTAGCTCTCATTTCAGATGTATTATAATGTATGCATAGACATTTATTAAATACTATCTAATGAGAACACATACATACCAGAGTTCAACGAAGTGAAGTGCCGGGTCAATGTTGTTGCACAATACTTGGCAAATTTTAGATGGTGCTAATATGTAATTATTCTAATTAGACAGAGTTACTGCTTGTTATAGGAAATACATCTCTGAATTGATATTTTAACTGCCGATGACTGTTGCCATGTATACATGGCGTTTTACGTATTTTAAGATTTATAATGCAACTTTCCCCAGAATAAACAAAGAATGATACACAATTTAAATGATAATGCAACTTACCCCTGATGAAACTATTTCAAGAAGTATAATGTATTTTTTCCCAGATGAAACTATTTTAATAAGTATAATGTACTTTTCCCTAGGTGAAACTAATGTAAGGAGTACAACGTTATTTTCCCTGATGAAACAATCATGAGATGTATATTGTATCATGTACTTTTCCCTAGATGAAACTAATGTAAGGAGTACAACGTTATTTTCCCTGATGAAACAATGATGAGATGTATACTGTATCATGTAATTTTCCCTAGATGAAACTAATGTAAGGAGTACAACGTTATTTTCCCTAATGAAACAATGATAAGATGTATATTGTATCATGTAATTTTCTCCAGATGAAATTATGTTAATAATAACAATGTCACTTCCTAGATGAAACAAATATAAGATGTATATTAGAGGCGTGTCGTGGGAAACCCGGGTTTAATGCATATGCGTAAAGTGTCGTCTGCACAGGCTGCTCCGGGACGACACTTTCCGCTTTTATGGTGTTTTCTGTTTAAAGAAAGTCTCTTTTAAACATTAATTCACTGTAGGCAGAAAGTGTCGTCCTGGATTAGCCTGTGCAAACTGCACAGGCTAATCCAGGACGACACTTTACGCACATGCATTAAGCCTGATTTCCCCATGATACGCCTCATTATGTTATTTTCCCTGAAAATAGAAACATAAGATGAATAACGTAACTTTTCCCACGACAAAAATAAGGTGTACAATATAAGGACCTAAGAAGAACCTGAAAGAGTAAGCAACCAGTATTTTAAAGAAATATCATCTTAATCCATTGACTTCACGTGTATCTATTTTATTGAAATACTAAATTGTAGCTTTTTGAGAAATAAATATATATAGCAGGTAATGCGCCAATTATTATATCACTAAAAAATAATTACAATAATAATGGATTTTAAATTAGCAATTTTTCGAGACAAACAATAGTTAAAAATCTTTCACTTGTTAAAGATATGGAAATTAAAAATTAGTAAACATAAGTAAACGAGGCAATTTTTTCACTTACAAAACGCTTTATTTATTTGACTTATAAAAGTTTCATATCAATAGATAAAAAAATCAACAACAAACAAACAAAGGTAGTTAAACGGTCTAACTAGAATACCACAACTATCAAACTTTTAACAGGCAGAATAATAATCAAACTGTTAACAGGGTTAGTCCCCAGTTATTAAAGTATTGAAAATACAGCGAAAACTGTGACCTAAAAAGCGGTAACATGATATAAAGGGGCAAGCTAGGTTTGGAAATGAGATATAATCTGTGTACAGAAACTAGACTAGGGCGGTTGGAGCGGCAGGGATTATATTAAGAGGATGCCAACTTGCCAGTTAAGGTAAAAATGGTTGCGGGCAAGTAAACAACCTGAAAAGGTGTCCCCCCTGGGAAAGCAATTTTGGATTATATTACAAGTGCTAATTGTCTTTCAAATAGTACTTGAGAACTTGTAATAAATCTATTATAATGTTTTTTAATCCTGACATATTTTTTTTCAATGCAATTTTGAAGATGTGTCTAAAAGTACCCTAAAAAGAATAATAATGCTATTTTATCCAACCGTTTTTTTCAATGTAGTTTTGAAGTTGGGTCTATAAGAACCATAAAGTGAATAATAATGCTATTTAATCCAATCATTTTTTCAATGCAATTTTGAAGTTGGGTCTAAAAGTACCTTAAAGTGAATAATAATGCTATTTAATCCAATCATTTTTTCAATGCAATTTTGAAGTTGGGTCTAAAAGTACCTTAAAGTGAATAATAATGCTATTTAATCCAATCATGTTTTCAATGCAATTTTGAAGTTGGGTCTAAAAGTACCTTAAAGTGAATAATAATGCTATTTAATCCAATCATTTTTTCAATGCAATTTTGAAATTGGGTCTAAAAGTACCTTTAACAAACAATGACCCTATTTTATCAAAACATTTTTGTTCAATGCAAATTTTGAAGAACTGTGTGTCTAAAAGAACAATAAAGCAAACTAAAGAGCTGGAAAACCTGTTTTGACAGTAGGGAAATGTCAAAGCGCAAAGTAACTTGCCCACAGGCAAGCGGATAGCAAATTCTTAGCATAATCCTGGCAGGAAATGTGAAATCCAAACCTCTCTGAATGAAGTGTCCAACAATGCAATGTGTTCCGACATGTTTGCACCCTGTAAATCTGTACAACAGAATAAAGCAGAGGACAACGTCAAATGTTGTATGAAAATCATATGGGAATAACTTAATACGATCAAAAACTAAAATCAATGAATATTTATACTTACACTCTACATACAGTAATAATGAGCATGTTTAAAAGAGCCCAGTGTAAAACTGTCCGAGCAATAGCAAGAATGTTAAACAAACATTCTAAACTGTCCATCAGATATGTCTTTTTTACACTGAACTGCTGTTCGTGACCTAGTTATAACTGTTGCATGCGAATTGAGACACCCGTGTCTGTTCTAAACAGAACCAGTTTTTGTGTACCATAACTACTATTATATACATGGCAGTGGGTTTTTTAGGGCCAATTTGGGGGCGAAATTCGGCCCCATTCCCCTGCTGAAAAAGTACATATTTTTAGACCTATATTTATCTCAACTTCCCCTTAGAATGTGAGCTTTATTTTGAAAAAAAATGGACAAATATCAGACACAAATTTACGAAAATATAGGCTTTGTTGTAAACACTCCCAGCAATTTTTCATCAAACCATGTTAGTGCATAATTTAAGTTTGTATCATTCGTAGCAAAGCAATTCATTAATGTTTTAAAACAAAGTTGAATATAAACATGTAATAATGCTTTTCTAACAAAAAATAATTCCCCTTTTGCCGTAAAATTCCCCATCTGGAGTGCCCCACCACCTTTCATCCAAAGGTGAAAAAAAAACACTGCATGTATGTCAGAGAGAATTAATAGCATAATCAGTACTGTCATGAGAATTAATCAGTACTGTCATGAGAATTGTGGACTGGGGCCTGGCACCAATAGGGGAGGATTTTTTAATTGTTTCTACATTTGTGGAGAATTATTAATTAACTACTGCAAAATCAATTTGAAAATACAATGTGTATGAGTTCCATGCTAAATAGCTTGTTTATCACAAACAATAAGACTAATTGTCAGCTTTTGATTTTTAAAACCAGCATAAGAGCAGTGTTTTTTATTAAGAATTCAACTTGCAACTTTTAACTGAAACAGGGAGCAAAAGCATACTTCCCAGCAGGGGGAATGAGGCCTGATAAAATAAACACAATGCTACATTTACAGATTGCAAATTATGTAAAAAAAAAAAAAAAAAAAGGATATATCATATGCATTATGTACAAGATTCTAAGGCAGTGCATATAAATTATGTTTGTTTCTGTTGGCAGTGCATATAAATTATGTTTGTTTTTGTTGGCAGTGCATATAAATTATGTTTGTTTTTGTTGGTAGTGCATATAAATTATGTTTGTTTTTGTTGGCAGTGCATGTAAATTATGTTTGTTTTTGTTGGCAGTGCATATAAATTATGTTTGTTTTTGTTGGCAGTGCATATAAATTATGTTTGTTTCTGTTGGCAGTGCATATAAATTATGTTTGTTTCTGTTGGCAGTGCATATAAATTATGTTTGTTTCTGTTGGCAGTGCATATAAATTATGTTTGTTTCTGTTGGCAGTGCATATAAATTATGTTTGTTTCTGTTGGCAGTGCATATAAATTATGTTTGTTTCTGTTGGCAGTGCATATAAATTATGTTTGTTTCTGTTGGCAGTGCATATAAATTATGTTTGTTTCTGTTGGCAGTGCATATAAATTATGTTTGTTTCTGTTGGCAGTGCATATAAATTATGTTTGTTTCTGTTGGCAGTGCATATAAATTATGTTTGTTTTTGTTGGCAGTGCATTGTAAATTATGTTTGTTTTTGTTGGCAGTGCATATAAATTATGTTTGTTTTTGTTGGCAGTGCATGTAAATTATGTTTGTTTCTGTTGGCAGTGCATATAAATTATGTTTGTTTCTGTTGGCAGTGCATATAAATTATGTTTGTTTCTGTTGGCAGTGCATATAAATTATGTTTGTTTCTGTTGGCAGTGCATATAAATTATGTTTGTTTCTGTTGGCAGTGCATATAAATTATGTTTGTTTCTGTTGGCAGTGCATATAAATTATGTTTGTTTCTGTTGGCAGTGCATATAAATTATGTTTGTTTCTGTTGGCAGTGCATGTAAATTATGTTTGTTTTTGTTGGCAGTGCATATAAATTATGTTTGTTTCTGTTGGCAGTGCATATAAATTATGTTTGTTTTTGTTGGCAGTGCATGTAAATTATGTTTGTTTTTGTTGGCAGTGCATATAAATTATGTTTGTTTTTGTTGGCAGTGCATATAAATTATGTTTGTTTTTGTTGGCAATGCATATAAATTATGTTTGTTTCTGTTAAGACTGTGCAACTGTCAGCCAAATGTTGTCCTTGCCATAACTTTTCATGCTTTGTGGCTACCTAAATGTGGCTCATATATTTTCTTTGAGGTTATTTATTGGGCCTGCAATGAAGGCAGTGACAAGATGGTGACATGATACATTGCCATCAAACAGCCTGCTGACACCTACACCCATCATTTTTGTCATTAAAAGCTTGGCAACTAAGAAAATCACATAGGTGGAAATTTTCCAAGCTGACCTTGTTTGTATTCCTGCCAATTGGTAGTGAGAATTTGCTTTGTATAATTATTCAAGAATACTTGTACAGTCTTAAATCTAATTTAAGTTCAAGATACCAACGTATATAACAAAACGCATGACTGGTTTTCTTTCTAAACAGACACAGCTGCATCTATCAATTAACAAGACATGCAACTTTGAAAGCAAATTAGCATGCAAATGTATATATAGATTGATAGAAACATGTGCTCCTGACAATGGCAACTGCTGCTTACTGCATCTAAACAACTCATTTTAATTGCAAATCTTTGCGTAACAAATTGTTGAAACAAAGGGGCCATGATGGCCAAAGCACTCACCTGAGTACTGTCAAAGACGAATACGATACTGTTGTGACAGGTCTGAAAATTAAAGTATCTGAAGAATACACATGTATCTGCAAAGGGGGGTAGAATCGGTTTTATTGTATTCTTCGGTCAGTGTAATGGGCTAACTAAAGTATGCGTTGAATAGTGGAGCTGCTGTGTTTTTGCCTATCCTTCTCAGGTAATTTTTCTCCATATTCTTTTCTGAAACTTTCATATCAAGTCTGTGAAGTTCTGGAAAATGCAGAAACAGACATTTTTTTGCATTTTTTGGTTTGAAAAAGGGGCACTAACTCTGGACATTAACATTAACCCTGGATTAAGCAAAACATTAGAACATGTCAGCAAACTGGTCCAGCTTTCCATCCTGCTCCTTTTAAGCAGCACCCTGTACCTTTTTGATCCTAGATCTTTCCCTATAAATGATTTTGAGTTGAACATTAGGGGGGGAGGGGGGGGCTGAAATTTTCAGTTACTGAAAACGGCTGCCTATAAACTGCGTTTAGTCTCTCTTACTGGGATAGATATCGAAAAGGTTCGGTGTCGCCAAAAAATAACTATTTAATGAACATACCAAAGAACGGGTAATGGATTATTACAATAAATTGACTGAAGAACATGTCATTTGGCAACAAAATACATATGAGGCACGTCATGGGAAAACCGGACTTAATGCATGTGCGTAAAGTTTCAGTCCGCACCGGCTAATCTAGGACGACACTTTCCGCTTTAATGGTATTTTCTGTTTCAAGGAAGTCTCGTCTAAACATAAATCCAAGGTAGGCGGAAAGTGCCGTCCCGGATTAGCCTGTATTGGATTGCACAGGCTAATCCGGGACGACACTTTACGCTCATGCATTAAGCCCGGTTTTCCCACGACGTGCCTCATATGTTTTAAGATATTGTGATGTTTAAAAATCAAATGTTGGACAATTTTAGAGGGGGCATATGCAGCATCCGCCCACCCACCATCCGCCTACAGTGTTTTTGGGGGGGCATATTTTGGGCCGAAATTCGACCCCATTCCCCTGCTAAAAAAGCATATATTTTTCCCCTATATTTGCCTTAAAATTCCCCTCAAAATGTAAGCTTTTTTTTTTTTATTGACCAAAATCGGACAAACATTGACTAAGATAGATGCATTTTCGTAAACAATCCCAGCAATTTTTCATCAAACCAAGTAAGTGCATAATCTAAGCTATGATTTGTAGCAAAACAATTGATTAATGTTTTATAACAAACTAGAATATAAACATCTAATAATTCTTTTCTAAAAGAAATAATTCACCTTTTGCCGTAAAATTCCCCATCTGAAGGGCCCCACCACCTTTCCCCTTAAGGTGAAAAAAAACACTGGCCTATGGTAAGTTTATATTTTTAACTATTTGAATACATCCTTTTTCTTAGAATTCTTGTCAAGAATGGTATATATATTTCAGTTTTGCACAATTTGGTTGGAAGTAATTTTTTATGCAATTAAAGTTAAGATGATTACAGTTTAAAAAATGTTTTTTAGGTTTTAAAAGTGCACAATGCATCATCTTTGATCATCTCTGGCTTAAATGTTAAAAAACTATCATTTGTAAAATAAAAATCAACAAAAAATTGCAAATTTTCGTACTGAAAACTTTTAATTCAAGCATGAACTTAGGTTTACTTTACAAATTGTTCCAAAAGCCACTTTAGACGTCTTCATTTAAGCAGAAGTTATACAAGATGTTTTACACAGTGGCATTTTTAATATATCTGTGCAAATGTCGGTGACTTTTGTTACCCAGTTTTGCATACCTATTCAAACTGCAATAACTTATAAAGCACTATTTTAGTGTCCATCCCTTAGGCATTATGGCACATTCAATGTCAAAATAATGCCTTCTCTTGCAATATTAGGCCTGTCAATATTTTATACAAAAGATCTTAATTAAAATTCTAAGCTTGCAATTATTTTAATGTTAGCCTCATTGTTTTCTTTAAAGCAATTAGAAACTCTCACAATACAATGTATTTACTGGAGTAATATTATAATATTCTATATTCTTACCTGACCCTTTTTCATTAAGTCAGTGAATATTCTGGAAAATGCAGAAACAGTAGATTTTGATGTTTTTTTCGCAGACAGTTTTGGAGAACTAGTTGCAATGCAATAAATGCGATGGCTGTGCTATACAGTCAAGTTTTGCTTTTTCTTTGATAATTTTCTGTCCAATGATGATAAATGATATTAATGCAGGCTCTGAAGCCATCAATGTTGCATGTACAAATAACTGCATGTAAGGCTTGCAACTGTTGGAAATCAAATTTTATCAATCAATTTGTATAGTCATACGCAAAATGTGTTAAGTTTGGTCGACATTAAATAAAAAATAGTGTGTGCAAGCCAAAAATTGATAACTTGTTGATGTTTTTTTTTTAAACACAAGCGACAATAACTCTGGTGTTTCTGGCCTATCATGCTTATATTCGACTTCACCTGTAGTCTTACGTTCATAGACAAACTGTGCCCAATTGGTGAAGACTGGATGAAAAATGAAATCTCTATCCTGAATAATGTCCATTTTTGTATATTTTTTTCACAAAGGGCAATAAATCTGGTCTTTCTGTTCCGATTTTGCTTATATATGACTTCACTTTTAATCTTATGGTCATAGACAAACTGTACAAGATTGGTGAACATTGGATGAAATATGAAGTCTCTATCCAGAATAATGTCCATTTTTGCATATATTTTTCACAAACAAAGGGCAATAACTACAGTGTTTCTGGTCCGATCTTGCTTATATTCAACTTCAACTGTAATCTCATGGTCATAGACAAACTGTGCAAGATTGGTGAAGATTGGATGAAAAAATGAAGTCTCTATCCTGAATAATGTCCATTTTTGTATATTTTCTTAATAAACAATGGGCAATAACTCTGGTGTTTGAAACACGACCTGGCCCATTTGTGGCGTCTGCTGAGATCTGATGGTCATACACAAACTGTGAAAGTTTGGTTAAGATTGGATGGAAAATAAAGTCTATATGTTGGAAAAACTCATTTTTGCACCTTTTTTTGCATGAAAAGGGGGCAATAACTCTAGTGTTACTAATGTGATCTGACCCAATAACAATCCCGTCCGAGATTTTATGGTCATACACAAACTGTGAAGTTTGGTTAACTTAAGATCAGCGTGAGAACGAACCCAATTGTTGATGGCACACGGACGACGCAGGAGAGGTCCACTATACCAATAGCTCACCCAAGCACTTCGTGATCAAGGTGAGCTAAAAAGTAACAATAGATATATATTCTTCTATGCAAGTCTAGATTGAGACCCCCAAACCATGTGCACAGATGATTCACAAGATGCAAAATATTTGTGTAAATTATCTTTTAAAATTTGAAAATTGCTCTTGAAAAAAAAGAAAGTGGGGGTACCAGTCAGCATTGAAAATCTCGGCAGAAGCTACAGTATTTACCTATGGTTTCGGATAACTCTTAAAAAGGGATCAGCCAAATAATTAATTTTCATGCACCAGGTTTGTTTTTTTACACTTGTGAACATTTGTTATACTTTCTATACCAACTTGTTTATGAAGTATGTTTAAGCAGTGTTTACCAAACCTGGGTGTTCTTTTAAACATTAAAAGTTAAGATGGTAAACTGGTATGTAAATGACATATTTATACACCAATCTATAATACATTTACATTAGTACAAAATAATGTACAACTCATATGATGTCTTTTGTAAATGACCTTCACCCCTCGAAAAACACTCCTGCCTTGTGAAAATACCTATAGCTGCAATTACCTTACACAATCGTACATGGGTCCACAAAGAAAAATTTGTTAGTACATTACAAATACAAAATGTCATATAAACTGTGTAGGAAAGTTATGTGAAGTACACAAGAAGAATTTTGAGAATTCCGGTTACATATGAGGCAAGAACTTTGTCATGTGTATTGAAGGATTGTTAAAATAGTGTCAATGAATAATAAAATAAAATTTAAGAATCTGTATAGAAAATTACTACAATTTATATTAATACCAATATTAATATATATATTATACTATTACTATAAATATTTTTACAAAATTCCATTTTAACAATGCCTCTACAAAACACATGATTTTATTCTGGTTCCATGCTGCCACTCGACTGAGCATTTACACTTTTATTTCGCAATTTTTAACAAACCTCAAGCTTTATAGTGTATATTTCTCCCGCATTCATTTTCGACTCCTTCTTCTTCGTTTCGAATCTCATTTCAGAATTTAAATGCGAACAAAATTGTGTTACAGAAATCGTCTTCCTTTTCACTTTTCAACGTCTTATTTTCCACTAAGGCAACTTCCAAAGGCAACGTTAATAATTACCTCGCATTAAAGCCTCAAATGACAAATTCCCAAAAAATTAAAAACGCTTTATTTGCATTATTAATGGTTCACAAAAACATGAACTGCTTTCACAGATCACCGTCATTAATCACTATTATATATGCAGTTGCACGTACTCTTCAAACACTACTACTGAGGCACAATGTCCTGTCAAAAATATTGACAAATTATATGTCAGCCTAGAAAATAAACTCGACACTTTAGGCAAGAGTTTTTTTATTTCTTGGTTCTTGGATCGTCGATCCGATTTTTTCCAAAAAGAAAAGAAAATAAAAAATTTGTATAATGTATCCGACATAGTAAAAATGAAAGGGTTTAAACCTGTTAAACGGAATGAAAAAAAAAATGCTGAAGAAATAACTAAATTTTATGCAACATGCATTGCGACATTAAATTATACAAATTAATAATTTTATATCAACAAATTTCATTGGTATATATTGATTTATTAATAAGATATATTCAGTTCAGTTAGTTTTCACTTTATTAAGCATGCTGTTATACATATAATATGGCCACTGCCCAGCGATATCTGCCGTACTGTGTTAGCATATTTTAACAGTAGTTTTTATATGATAAAGACTGCCTTTTAATGTTACTATTATTGGTATTAATGTCATGTTTATCATGCAGTGATTAAGTTAATGTTGTGTAATATGAATTTTGTAAGTAATAATGCATAAAGATTTTAATATCACTGCCCATTTGCATTTGTGAAATTCTAGTCGTTAATTTACTTACTTCTGTATTGTTGTTGGTTTTTTTATTGTTTTTTTTTCCCCTCCTCCAACCGGACACTTTTCTAAAAATTTCCGCGAACCAAGAAATACAAAAACTTGTATTTTTATAAATAATTTCCCACCCTTTTCTGGTACCCGTTACAGTCTATTATTATTAAACGTTTTCTTTTGTGTACAAAAACTAAACACCATCCAGTTTTACGACTAAGTACCCATGTCAACCAGAACACGAATAAACTGGTATGCTCCAGTATTCCATGAATTTCAAAATACTGAAAAGTTATCCATCACAACTTCCCACTAAGCTACAGTAACAACATTTGGGGTGAAATCAAGCTAACAATAGACTATAAACCAGTCTAGCTCTGTAAAGGATGCTCTCTTCCATGATTTTGGGTAACGTTTTATAAACTCCAGCATAAAAGGTTGGATTTAATGGGGGCCCGGTTTTCCCACAACACGCCTCAGATATTATCAACCCAGCCACTGAGACTATGTTACTGTTTTGGTTGGTTTTTATTTATTAGTTTGTTTATCAGTTGTTTACTTATGTTACCATTTTTATTAATGGATAAGCATGCAATTTATCGGAAAGTTGAAAACGGGCCAATGAACACATTTTTTTATAGGTAAATAGGCAGTGTTTTTTTAAGGGCAAATTTGGGACCGAAATTCGGTCCCATTCCCCTGTTAAAAAAGTATATATTTTTCCCTTTTGTTTACCTTAAAATTCCCCTCTAAATATAAGCTTTATTTTGAAAACAAATTAGAGCAAAATCAGACAAAAATGGGCTAAGATAGAGGAGTTTTCATACTTTTCTATAAAAAAAATAATCCCCTTTTTGCGTAAAATTTCCACAACTGAAGGGCCCCGCCTCCTTTCCCGCAAAAGTGAAAAAAAACACTGATAGGGCAAGGGAGGTAACCTATGAGTGGAAAAGTCAAGTGTTATCTTGGCAGAGTGCTTATAAGTGTTTAACAGAAAATGAACCAACTCTTTCAATCCCCATTGTTCTTTATGATAAAATGGTATTAATGAGCGAACAAGAACTAATGTGCTACATGTTTTTCTTTCGGGCAAAGTCCAGAATGAAGTAGCAGGGTGCTGCACCCTGCTCCTTTTTGGTCCCCCCTGCTGCCCCTCTTGGCTGGTCAAGACAGATATGTTTCATTGTAATTCAATATATGGCATATGATCCACCTGCTGCTTTTGAGCGCAAAGCCTGCAACTTTTTTATCCTCGATCTTTCCATTTTTCTTAGTACAAAATGTATTAGTTTATCATAACCTTATTGATCAAATATATATGAGCCGCGCTCTGACAAAACTGGTCTTATTGACATTTTGGAAATTATGTTGTAATCATCGATTTTTTTGACATCATAGTAAACACATGCTTTCGTTTTATCACGTTTGCAAATTGTCGACAGATTGTCAGTGTTTAAATTATTTGCTATGGATGGATGAAGAGATAGAGGTAAGCCAGGTTGTTTATTTGTTTTTGTTTAGGGTGTGTGTGTGTGTGTGTGTGTGTGTGTGTGTGTGTGTGTGTGTGTTTGTGTGTGTGTGTGTGTGTGTGAATTTTCAGGTATGCCTCAACCTATTGAAAAGACATTGAATTGCTGTAAATGTACGCGATGAAGCAATCAGAATTTGCAAATGGCGGTGTGATAAAATAATGTGGATTAGACTTACATCTGTGAGATATTTCCTCACCGAATAACAGAGACGTATTACTAACAGAATCTAAAACTGTCAATCTCTTGTATATTTTGTGTTGTCGACCTTAAATCTCCATTTTCCTGTGCTGTGTCTATTCCCCATCCAGTTGTTTGTATGCATGCACACGATTGTAAACAAACACTTTTCAGAGCGGACAGGTATTGTGTAGGTGTTATTGCAAAAGAGTAGTATTACAAATAACTAATTTATAATTTGATTACAATTTTGATAAAATTGTTAAGAAAAGAAATAATGACGTTGGAACATCTTTGGTGTCTTATTAGTTTATGTGTATACATTTCCTTCCATTCAAAGTCTATGCCGGGATAGCATAGTGGATACGGCTGCTAGCTACAGACTTGTAGGATCCTGGTTCTAAACGTGTTTCACGCAATTTTTGTATGTGTATTTTTTTTTATGAAATTTAATTATAATTTGATTGATCTTTCAATATCTATTTTAAAAATTTTATTTTATGAATATTCTGTGGACTATTGTAATTAATATAATTTTATATAACTCTGATTCAAAGAACATTTTTTGTTATATTTTTTATTATTCTCAAATCCACATCATTTCTAGATAAAATAAAGTTTATAAGAAAATTGTGTATTTTTTTTTGACAGTGGTGTAAACATATTGCAAACATATTTCTTCTTTATAATAAGAAGTTTTGCTTTCACATGTTTACATGCCCATGGACATTTTATTTCACAAAAATTGCTGCAATCAGAGAAATCTCAATTGCATTATTTGTGTGTTTTCAGGAGCTTGAGAGCACTTTGGAAGGACGCCAACAACCCCAGCTGGATCTCAGCAGTTCTCAGATGATGATGATGATGATGATATGGATGACGATGCTGATGATGATGCTGACATCAACAACATTGATGAACAGAGACGGGTGCAGTACTGGACCTTGATCCGCGAGCTCAAAGTTTCATAGGAGAGATGATAGACAGTGGCAGTGACAGTGACACAGATGAACCAGCGACCAATGTATGTGAACTGGTAATGGAGGACCCAGACATGGAAAAATTAGAACATATCTGAAAAATGGCTGTGGGTGTCAATCTCGCTGCATTTCCCAGTATACCGGGGAAGTGATATATTCCCACATACTGGACATGCGGGAAATGAGCAAAAGATGAAAAGGAACTTTACATCATGGGCACATTGACTGAACATGACAGAGACAGTACAAAATGTGGCCTGAAACGACAAAGAACAAGACATACATTATGTTTTTCTGGCCGACAAGTATGTAAGAAGTCTTTCTTGTTGATATTTGACTTAAGCAAACACATCCTTCAGCAGATTAAACAGCACATGCAGTCACAGGGAGTAACACCACGTCAACATGGAAACGTTGGCAAGAAATGACACAGTGAGAAATGTCATTCAGTTCTTGACCAACTACAGTGATGAAAATGGAGTTCCTCAGCCAGCTGCACCCCGTGGCAGAGATGACATCACTCCTGTGTACCTGAGCTCCGATACCACGAAGAAAAAGCATCATCAACTGTATGAGACGAGCTGCGAAGGACGTACTGTGAAGTATTCTACATTTGGTAAAATCTGGAATCACTGCCTTCCTCACATCAAGATTGCCAAACCTAAAGATGATGTCTGTGCTACATGCGAAAAGTTACGGAAGAGCATTGTTGACTCTGTCACAGACAAGGAAAAGCTAGACTCCAATTCATAGATGCAGCAACACGTAAGGCGTGCGCAGGATGAACGGGCATTCTACAATTCCTGCATAGAACATGCTAAGGCCACACAGAATTTGGATAACCCTGATAAGTGTGTCCACTACTCGTTTGATTACAGCCAAAGTATGACATTGCCGCATCATTCTAACCCTTATATTTCTTCACACTTAGCAAAGTTCAACTGTTTGGCTTCAGAATCAATGGAGATCCAAAACAAATGATGAAAATCAGACCATAGGTCAAGACGGAATATGCACACACGGTCCAGATTCGGTACTGTCCATGGTAGACTGGGCATTGCAAAATCACCGGCACGGTGAGAGGAATTGCACTGTTCATGCAGATAACTGTGGCGGTCAAAACAAGAACCAGTTTGTACTAGGCTATTTCATGTGGCGGGTGATAACTGGACAACATGACAAGATCACATACTCTATGCAAGTATCTGGACATGCTCGCTGTTTGATTGATGGAGGTTTTGGAATAGTGAAAAAACTTTACCGGCGCTCTGACTGTGACGATGTAAACCAGCTTCTAGCAGGTGTGAACAATTCATCAAGGACAAATGTTGGTGTGGTGTATCCTGCATGGCAATGGAGGGCATGGAAAATGTTCCTGTGCCAGTACTTCAAGCCATTGAAAGGGATAAGGAAATACCCACTTTTTAGATTTGACTGTACTGAACCCAGCATAATATCAGTGTAGGAAAGTGGTGATGCAGAGGAAGTTAAAATTGACATCCTGAAGCAGCATGATGTCGCCCAGATTTCTCATGACAGGCCTCCTGTAATCCCTCCACAAGGTCTCAGTGAACACAGGGCCAGATACCTGTACAACAGCTGTGACCATATGTCAGACCTGGACATCAAGACATAACCTGCCGGTGACCAGACTAATGTACCGTGAACAAATGGGTGTACTCTAACTTAATTATGTGTCAATTAAAACGATAATTTGTCTTAAGAATGTTATTGTATGTATTAATTGTCAACATGGCACTTAAGTTATATCATTAAATTAAAACAATTTTATAAAGTGTCGCAAATTTGTATACACACTACAATGTAATTGAGAGTTAATTCATTTACTTCAGTGAAGTGATATTTAGTATTTATAATTTGAAGTTATTATTTATTTTCATACGCAATTGTTAAGTGATATCATTTTACTTCTGTTCATTCGTTCACTCATCCAGATTTCCGCTTATTATTTTAATAATTAGTATGCTTATTCATGTAATCATTAATTCAGCTATCCACGTGTGTGTTATTAAGTTCTGAACAAGAACAAATCAAGTCTTATGTCATTTTTCTTCTGTAATTTCAGAATATTCATAAAAGTTTTAAACAGATGCAAAACACAAATAAGTAACAGTTCAGTATGTTCAGATTCCTAAATTCATTGTCTAAATGTGTTCCAAACAGCTAATAAAATTCAACTTTATAATAATGCCAATTAAAGTGAGTTATGTTTTTTCTGTAAAAAAAAATACCAGTACGTATTTGAACACTGTTCGATCATACAAATGAGCATAATCGTAGATCTTCAAAAAGTATGTTGCTTTAGTGACTTTTAAGTCTAAAAAAGAAACTGTTGAAATGTTACTATTTATTCAACCAATATTAAGACCATAATAATAAAGAACTACTTTCAAGGTCCTAATTAAAGTATTTTAACAAAGGTTTTATTGTACAGGTAAGTTTATGATCATTATCTTACTATGACGTTCGCAACGTCGTTTTTCTTATTTTCGACGTCATTTTGACTTTTTTAAACATTACACCATAGATTTTTAAAACCCTGTAAAAAAATAGTATTTGACATATTGATTCCAAATTTTCAATACTTTTAATGAAAATGTTTGTACATTCTGAATATGCAAAAAAATAATAATCGATTTTTTTCAATAAGACCGATTTTTACAGAGCACGGCTCATATATAATATGGCAAATTTTTTTTTTCTAGATGATTCAAGTGATTTTCATAATGCAAGCTCTGATAAATTTGCTACAAAACATGTTTTGCCTAAGGCAACATGGGGTAAATTATAAATACCCCATTAATTTTCAAGTACTAGTATGTTACCTCATCTAGGGCACTGGGCCATGCCATGCCACAATGACCTGAACTTGATGGTGATACAATAAATAATGAAACAAGATACCCTATCTGGGTAGTTAAAAATAGTCTCTTTCAGGTTTCTGTGAGTTAAATCTTGATTCAGCCAGCAGCAGTCTCTTATGTTACTTCCCATTTCAATTTTTATCCTGTTTACTATACAAGCTAACCCTGGATACTGACTGGTTAAAATATTTTATTATTGTAACTAGTCACACAAAGATTAATTACATTTACAAAGACTAAGCAAGAGGGCCATGATGGCCCAAAGCGCTCACCTGAGAACCGGTACAGATGATGACCATACTGTTGTAACAGGTTTGAAAATTAAGGGCCATGGGCTAACTAAGTATGAGTTGGGTAGTGGATGTGCGGTGTTTTTGCTAATGGTTATCAAATCATTTTTCTCGATATTCTTACCTGACCCTTTTTCATTAAGTCAATGACAATTCTGGAAAATGCAGAAACAGTAGATTTTGATGTCTTTGCAAGTTTTGCAACTGTTGAAATCAAATTTTATCAATTAATTTTTATGGTCATACGCAAACTATGTCAACATTGAATGAAAAATCGTGTTTGCAAGCCAATCACTGATAACTTGTTGATGTTGTTTTTTCCAAATACAAGGGGTAATAACTCTGGTGTTTCTGGCCTGATCATGCTTATATTCGATTTCACCTGTAGTCTTACGTTCATAGACAAACTGTGCACGTTTGGTGAAGATAGGATGAAAAATAAAGTCTCTATCCTGAATAATGTCCATTTTTGTATATTTTTTTCAGAAACAAAGGGCAATAACTCTAGTGTTTTTGGTCCGATCTTGCTTATATTTGAATTCAACTGTAATCTCATGGTAATAGACAACCTGTGCAAGACTGGTGAAGATTGGATGAAAAATGAAGTCTCTATCCTGAATAATGTCCATTTGTGTATATTTGTTACATAAACAAAGGGCAATAACTCTGCTGTTTGAAACACAATTTGGCCCATTTTTGGCATCTGCTGAGATCTGATGGTCATTCACGAACTGTGAAAGTTTGGTTAAGATTGGATGGAAAATAAAGTCTATATATTGTAAAAAGGCATTTTTGCACTTTTTTTGCATAAAAAAGGGGCAATAACTCTAGTGTTAATGGTGTGATCTGACCCAATAACAATCCCATCCGAGATTTTATGGTCATACACAAACTGTGCAAGTTTGGTTAAGATTGGATAAAAAATGAAGTCTCCAGCGTGAATACGAACCCACACGGCACACGGACGACAGACGACGGACAACGCAGGAGAGGTCCCCTATACCAATAGCTCACCGAGCACTTTGTGCTCAGCTGAGCTAAAAACAAGAATCTTCATTAAAACTATTCATAAAAAATAAAATCATGGTGAATTTCTTTTATTCTTTATTGCATTCAGATGGCTTGGTATTTGGCTAATCTATAGTATTACATCATTTATATTGCTGACTAAGATTACTGTTTCATTGATGTTTCTTTGACATGATTTAGTGACGTTTGTGTACCAACAATTATGTAAGTGCAAACGGCAGTGCGAGAACACTGGTCAGTAAAATGTATTAAGAGTTTGCGAGAACACTGGTCGGTAAAATGTATTAAGAGTTTAATTTGAAGGCTGACAGATGCAAACTACCTTAAAGACGTTCGCAACAAAAAGAAAATAATTGGGTTAATTTTCCTTTTGCTTCGTTTTTTCTTTATCGTATATAGGTTACAATATACTAATTTCATCTCTAATGTCCATTCAAAACAAATATTTTTAATAGTAACAGTTTATAAAGCATATATAATAATCAAAAACACACTTATGCAATGTATTTCGAAACAAATTAGTTCAGAAATTATCCTTTAAATATATCCATTATATTGATACGTTGTATTTTAAAACGAAACAGAAAAAGGCTACACAGGTACCCTATATAAAATCCATTATTTCGCAAACAAGTTCGGTGAGCCATTCTTTTTATTCATGTTTTGGTGTAAGTATACATTGATACATACCAAATATGAAACCTCTAGGTCTTGCGGTTTCAGAGGAGATTTTTAAAGTCATTTTGCTATATAAACAATGTGACCCCCGGGGCGTGGCCAGTTTGGACCCCAGGGGCATTATTTGAATAATCTGTGTAGAGGACCACTATACAATGTTATATACCAAATATGAAACCTCTAGGCCTTGCTGTTTCAGAGCAGAAGGTTTTTAAAGTTATTTTGCTATACAAGTCTATATAAACCATGTGACCCCCGGGGCGTGGCCAATTTTGATCCCAGGAGCATTATTTGAACAATCTTTGTAGAGGACCACTAGAGGAAGTCACATATCAAATATGAAAGCTCTGAGCCTTGCGGTTTCATAGGAGAAGATTTTTAAAGTTTTTACTTTTTAAATCTATTTTTAGCTCTGGTGACCTACATATGCAGTGGACCGGAAAGATTTGAACAACTTTGAAAGAGGTCCACCCAAGGATCATTCCTGTGAAGTTTGGTGAAAATCTGCCAAGCGGTTTAGGGGGAGATGTTGTTTAAATGAAAAGTTGACGACGCACGCACACACGCACGACGGACAACGGGCAATCACAAAAGCTCACCATTAGCACTTTGTGCTCAGGTGAGCTAAAAAGGCTTTGACAGGTACAGTATTCAAAATTCAATATTTCTGGAAAAAGGCCGGTGACCCCTATATTTTAAGACTGTTTTAGTTGGAGGAAACATTGATGCATGTCTATGCCAATTTTTAAGAAAATCTGTCGTTGGAAAGAAATTGAAGGAAATTGTTGCGAACGTCTTTAAATGGTCCTGTGCAGTTTATAATGTAATCTTCAATACTAACAGTCGATTTACTAACATATCCGTATAATAAACACAGAAAGGAGCACTTTATTTTAATGCAGTCTCATTCACACGTGAAATCAAATCAAGACACTCATGCAAAATATTATTATTATGTAACCCTGTATCTCTAATCCAATAAGGAAAATGTGTGGCGTAAAGAAATTGCCTCGTCCGTCGATCTGTCCGCCATCAAATTTATACCCTCTAAACTGAATATACTAGTTTCTAATAAAATGCTGTTTTGGGTTGGGCATTATACATGTATTTTTTAACATTGATCAACTTACATAAAATCAATCTTTATATTTAATTATATTCAAATTTCTATAAGAGGGGCGTAATAAATGAATATATTTTGTTTATTGATAAACTTATGTGAAATTCATATATGTTTGTGTTATAGTTTTTTTTTATTAATTATATATTTTATTAACCCTTTTATAAAAAAATGTCAGTACTAATATTTGGTAAAACACTAGAATGCAACATATAGCCATGAACCACTGAATTGTATACTTATTGAATGCATTAATTCATTATACGTGGCGCGTCGTGGGAAAACCGGACTTAATGCATGTGCGTAAAGTGTCATCCCGGATTAGCCTGTGCAGTCCGCACAGGCTAATCCGGGATGGCACTTTCCGCCTACGGTGGATTTATGCTTAGAAGACACTTTCTTGAAACAGAAAATACCATAAAAGTGGAAAGTGCCGTCCCGGAGTAGCCTGTGCGGACTGCACAGGCTAATCTGGGACGACACTTTACGCACATGCATTATGACCGGTTTTCTCACGACGAGCCACATGTTTTTCTTGGCTTAATACATTCTACCTGCCTTGTCAAATTAAGGACTGCGGTAGAATACACATGCATGTACATTTATTTCAAAAGCTTTCCGACAAGAAAGAGTATTGCGAAACAAAAAAGAACAATGTGTCCGTAATCTGTGACAACAACAACTTACGACAGACATATAACGACGTTACATGAAGTGTGTTAAATTCAGCGTCACAAACTTGATGAATTTACCTGAATGTCTAACCGGTCATTGACCCATGTTTTCAAATTATTAAATACAAATTGAATCCTTGTAAGTATCTAGTACTGCTTGTTCTTCTCTGGAGGCAAACTTATAATAGGCGTAAAAAAAAAATGTTTTTCAGGTAACCCGACCTACCCTAAAAAAATGCCCCGACCCTAGAACATTTTATTGGGTTTGTCAGATTTATTTTTGGTTGATGTACCTTTTTCAATAATCAATTGTGTTTTTGGATAAATAAGTGTTTTCTTTTAATAGTATCCACTTATAAACAATGCTTAAGTATATTACTGATACGTTTTGAATATTTATTCAGTTTTAGAATCTACAAGTTGGCTATTTACCGAAAAAAAAAAAAAATTCCCGACCTACCTACCCTAATTTTTTGGGGCATGTTACCTGAAACAAACATATTTTTTTTACGCCTTATAGATAAATCGAGATATTGTAAACTTGACTATAGTAGATTAAGAACACACCATCAACCATCAAATGGTTGTGCGTTAAATTATGGTATAGGTTTCCAATGTCGGCCTTTACCATACCTGTGCTAGAACGGTATAAATAATATAATAACATTACGGTACATTGGACGTAGTTTAAGACTAGGTATTACTAAGAAATATGTATAAAATTATTCTTTATGAACGTACGTTATAAAATATAAAAGTTGGAAACACGGTTACATAACTATTCATAAATACATATAGAAGAACAGCAATGTGCAACGAATTTAACTATAAGAACTATATTTAATTACGTCAACAAAATTATATAAATTTAATGGCTACAGTTGAATTTCATTGCTGCAGAATTTTCGATCGACTCTTCAAACACATACACTTAATTTTAGAAATGGTGTTATAAGATTTGTTGTGAACTGACTACAAACTTTAAACATTTACATGTATATAGACTACGTAAATCGAATGTTGCCGTTATATTTACCACAAAAACGAACGCCTATTGAAACCTGAGCTTCAAACTATGAGGAATTATTAAAAATTATTATTAAAAATCGTCATATTCTCTAAAATATTATCGTAGACAGTCAATAAATGATTTTGAATCAAATTGCATTCTACCCGCCGACCACTGACTTTTAATTAATTTAATTATTTTTTATAGCACAGTCAACCCTATACTCCAAAATCGGCACATTTGCGTTGACTGCTCCCTTTAAACTGTATTACCATTCTCAGACAGTCACGTAGCGCAGGTATCTTTGAAAAGCCTGCACTGCTCACATGGGATGCACACAGCTGCACACCGTAGTACCGGCTCCGTACAGCGAATGCACCACTTTCCAGCGAAGACGAATAAATACGATTAACAGGGCCGATGCGAAGGAATTTACCACAAGTGCTTTAGCATCAGCACGACAAATCGTTCTTTATTTACACATAAACAATGATAATACAAAAAATAAAAGATTCTATGACCCGAAAACAAATTCTGCCATTACAATGTGAATTATATTTTACAGTCTTGGAACATTTATTTCTGTGCGTGTTACGTTATAAATTTCATACCAATATTAAGGAGATAAACTGAGAAAAAGTACCTGCTAACATGGTAGAAAGAACCATCTGATAGACACCTTCTTTATGTGATTCAACTATGCGGCATTTATGTCGCCTTCTGGTATGTAAGTCGGATATTGACCTCGTATCCGGCCTTTCTGCGTAGGAAAGACCTGTCCACGGGCAGCATGAAAAACCTAGAGCGCTCTGCGCTCTCGGTTGTCACATGCTGCCCGTGGACAGGTCTTTCCTACGCAGAAAGACCTCCTACTCGGTCAATATCCTATACATATTGGTTGAGGTGGATGAATGGAAGTACAGAAAGGTTAACTGTAAGTTATTAGACACCGACTTCGAAACACTTTGCAAACATTAAACATTCAGCAAACCACAAGACACGGGGCACACACAGGGATAAAGGTTTATGGAAAAAAAATATTATATCGTGCACTCCCGAGAGATGTAGATTGGAAGCAACAATATAAAAGACAATGAATCTCCAGCTGCATTGGCAGTAGAGAATCTCCTGTTGACACCAACTCAATGACATTTATTTGAGGCATGAGACCAATTGTCTATTGAACGCAGTCAGTGAATATAGACCACATTCAACACCAAACAGACACAGCACGCAAAATTTAATCATATTTAAATTGAGGCCACCAAATCGGAACAGTCTTTGTGTTTTACGTGCACTAACGGCAGGAGTTGCTTGGAAGCAATAAGACCAAGGTGCTATTTAAGACGATGTGCAAACATAGGCAAACTTAACATAAAGGAAAACCCCGAAAATGTTTGTGACAGGGAGATTGGTAACAATAAGACAGGGGTGCATTTCTAAGAAACATTTACGGATGGCAAAACAAGGATTGAATACCTTAGAATGGTTTATGTGCTGGATATTGTTTGCGACAAATTTCCCATGACAGTAACATAGTCATGTTAAACACTGTTTTGATATACAAAGTAATAAATGTTTAGATGACAAAACCACAACAAGAGGGCCATGATGGCCCAAAGCGCTCACCTGAGAACTGGTACAGATGAAGACCATACTGTTAAGACAGGTTTGAAAATAAAGTATCTCAACAATACGCAGATTTGGATAGGATCAATTTTGATTTAAAGCATCGGTTAGTGCAATGGGCTAACTAAAGTATGAGTAGGGTAGTGGATGTGGGGTTTTTTTGCTCATGGTTCTCAAATCATTTTTCTCGATATTTTTACATAACCCTTTTTCATTAAGTCATTGACAAATCTGGAAAATGCAGAAACAGTAGATTTTAATGTATTTTTCGCAACAGTTTTGGAGAACAAGTTGCAATGCGATGATTACGATGGCTTTGCTATAAGGTAAAGTTTTGCTTTTTCTTTGATAATTTTCTGTCCAATGATGATAAATGATATTTTATGTTTGAAAACAAAATAGGAATAGTGCTTGTCTCTTATATTTTTTTATTGTCAAATAACGGACAGTAAGCTATACAGATGCATAGCAATTTTCTGTAAACGTCAGAACTATTTGCGTACAGTATGCGCCAAATAAACTCCGCCCATGAGTTATTGCAGATTAACACATAGCAAATTTTCTCCTTTGTATAAAGAAAAATTGCCGCCTGTTATGCTCAACTATATATTTATGTAAATACTGTGTTTTATAAATGTATGCAAAGAACATAATTCAAATGCATTGTGTCATAACACCCGCAACTTGCTACACGTGTTAAGGGAACTTGTCCACATATTTTTGTGACTTAAACAATAAAAATGCATAAGTAAACACCTGGTATAAAACTCTCGGGGAACAAAACACAAAATAATATTAAGGTCACAACTGTCGGTGAAAAGTGTGACAATTGACCAGTAGATATTTGTCAATCAAGGATTGAGCTGACCAATTACAGGTTTATATTTCAGCGGTTAACAATAGCACATGGTTGCATACTCCAAGCGATTTACTTAAAACCCTTGGACAAATATCCTTGGACAAACAGAAAGGCGGAGCGATAAATTTCTGTCTACTGGTTAATTGTTATCCACTTTGCAATAATCATCTATGATTAATTCTACACATGACAAGTGTTTTCAATAAATCATTATGATGATAATCTGAATCAAAAACAATTATTATCCGTCCCTGATTCATTCTATTTTCAACAACAATCAATAGATTTATGTAACAAAATGTACAATATAATTATTGATAGAGCATACATAATTATTTTCAATTAATTTCCATATAGAGTTTAATGTTGTTATTTTATGCCAAATAATTATTTGCTTATGGTTAATTGAGACCACTTACTTTCCTCACATGTTAGCATTCGAAGTACCGGTAGCCAATTAGCCCAGTGTTTTTTTCACCTTTGGGGGAAAGGTGGCGGGGCCCTTCAGATGGGGAATTTTATGGCAAAAGGGGAATTATATTTTTTTAGAAAAGCCTTATTACATACTTATATTCAACTTTGTTATAAACAACAGCTGTCAGAGGACAGCGCGCTCCACTATTCGAAGTATTTTAGTTGGTACATATTTTGGATAGTGGAAGGGGCATAAATTTGTTAAAATACGAAACTTTTAAGTAAAGCCTTGTATAGTTTATACATTTTTGGAACAAAAACTTTAACAACAAAGTCTATGTAAAAAGTGGGCTAACTCTGTCAAAATACAAAATAGAGTTATGGGTAATGTTGACCCTGATACTAGAGTTGATGACAAAGGTTAGTTCCAAGTTTCAAGTGAATAACTTATGTAGTTTTGAAGTTACCAAACTTTTGAATATTAACTTTAAACAGAAAATCTAAGTGAAAAGGGGGCATACCTCTGTCAAAATACAAAATAGAGTTATGGGGAATGTTCACCCTGATATTGGAGTTGATGACAAAGGTATATTCAAAGTTTCAAGTGAATAACTTTCGTAGTATTGAAGTTACAAAACTTTGAATATAAACTTTAACCAGAAAATCTATGTGAAAAAGGGGCATAAATCTGTCAAAATACAAAACAGTGTTATAGGGAATGTTGCCCTTGATACTGGAGTTGATGACAAAGGTTAGTTCCAAGTTTCAAGTGAATAACTTATGTAGTCTTGAAGTAACAAAACTTTTGAATATAAACTTTAAACAGAAAATCTAAGTGAAAAGGAGGCATAACTCTGTCAAAATACAAAATAGAGTTATGTGTAATGTTGACCCTAATACTACAGTTGATGAAAAAGGTTAGTTCCAAGTTTCAAGTGAATAACTTATGTAGTTTTGAAGTTACAAAACTTTTGAATATAAACTTAAACCAGAAAATCTAAGTGAAAAAGGGGCATAACTCTGTCAAAATACAAAACAGAGTTATGGGGAATGTTGCCCCTGACACTGGAGTTGATGACAAAGGTATATTCCAAGTTTCAAGTGAATAACTTATGTAGTTTTGAAGTTACAAGACTTTTGAATAAAAACTTTAACAAAATTCAGACGTGGACGCGGACGCCGATGCCGGGGGTAGTAGGATAGCTCACCTATTCTTCGAATAGTGGAGCTAAAAATTAATCAATTGTTTTGCTAGAAATGATAACTTAGATAATGCACTAAATTGGTTTGATGAGATTGCTGGGATTTTTTACGAAAATGCCTCTATATTAGTCAATTTTTGTCTGATTTTGGTCCAAATTTTTTTTCAAAATAAAGCCTAAATTCTGAGGGGAATTTCAAGGCAAATATAGGGGGAACATATATACTTTTTTAGCAGGGCAATGGGGCCAAATTTTGGCCCCAAATTGGCCCTAAAAAGAACACAGTAGCCAAAGGCTTGCTAACATTTCTGACAATCAAATTATCTTAATTATCTGCACATTAGGCATATTTTGACAATGCCAGGAAGAAATTTCAGTATTTATTGCAAAACCAAACATTTTTGCGGCTAAATTTTATTTTGATTTTTCCATACCCAGTAGTTTTTTACTTCTATGTGCAAATCCAGATAATGTGAACCTGTTCCTTTAAGATCTCATGATAACTTATTACCCCATTTAGCTGACAAAATGACAAGACCGTCATGCAATAAGTGATGGTTTTCTTAAAGCTTCTTAAACTTGTAGTTCAACATGTATGCAAAATCTAACAGTCCAGTGTAAAAATGATTCTTTGAAAGGGAGAGAATTCAAATCAATTATCCTGCTTTAACATGCAAGAGTTGAAAATCTTGCATCAACCCCATGGTATCAAATACTGGTTGTACAGAGGTTTCCAGTGCATGTTTTACACATGAAGAAAATCATACAACCTTTGCAATGTAGTAGGATAGTCCACTGTTAAAATTAAACCCCCAGTCCATAGAATATAATGACGTTTATTCGACTGAAATTTGTTTCTTATTTACAAAAGGCATTTTATAATGTCTATGTTCGAAAATGCTTGGTATGAACGGAATATACACTTATGTACATGCTGATTTACTCCCGAGGCATCACCAGCTATCGCAAACAAAAATAACTATACGATAAAAAAGTTACCAAAATTTTATTATTTTACCTATTGCAATGCGTTTTCTGGTGTTTTGATCAATAAAATGCCCATAGAAACTATTTATTTTCATTAACATACTTCTGGACTGCTGCTTTAAACTTAATTACAAACCTAAATGGCAATGAAGATTCGTTCTGTTAGACCCATACATACTGCATTTACAATTATGATGTACCAAATGTGAACACCATCAAATTTATCAGGCGTGTCGTGTCGTGGGAAAACCGGGCTTAGTACACATACATAAAGTGTCGTCCCGGATTAGCATGTGTAGTACACATGCATAAAGTGTTGTCCCGGATTAGCATGTGTAGTACACATGCATAAAGTGTCATCCCGCATTAGCATGTGTAGTACACATGCATAAAGTGTCGTCCCGGATTAGCATGTGTAGTACACATGCATAAAGTGTTGTCCCGGATTAGCATGTGTAGTACACATGCATAAAGTGTCGTCCCGGATTAGCATGTGTAGTACACATGCATAAAGTGTCGTCCCGGATTAGCATGTGCAGTCTGCACAGGCTGATCTGGGATGACACTTCCCGCTTTTATGTCTTTTTCTGTTTGAAAGAAGTCTCTTCTAAACATCAATCCACTGTGGGGAAAAGTGCCAAGCTAATCCGGGATGACACAATACGCACGTGTATTAAGCCCGGTTTTCCAACGACACGCCTCATATATTAAAAAATTTTACAAGTGAACATAAATCATGATTAATTTAAACACACATTGATGCAAGATAAAATATGGAGCAAATAAATAGGTAAAACACTTCTCAAGAAGTCATAAATTGAATTCAGCAACGGATCATGCAAGTATCATAAAACATTTGACACTTGAAACAATACAATCTATAGGGTATTAATGTTTTCAGAACCTTAACCACATATTAATGGCAAAGAACAAGGCTTACACTGTTTTCATATATTTCAATATGAAAAATATATCTTACAAAACAGCATCAGTGTTATGGTGTGTATTTTTTAATGATGTCAAGTATTTAGCCAAACAGATAATAAATGTGTCTTTAGTCCAATATTCCTATTGCTGGCAAATGGCAGCTTAAGGCCCGAATTCGTACTGCTGATGGGGTCACCAAAATAAACATTCGAGTTAATAATTGCTTCCCAGAATTTAAATTTCCAATAATAAGTCACCAAAATTAATATGTGTGTCAATAACCATGACAACTGCTTCACATACTTGTCTTTAAAAGCGAATATCTTGAGAATAACAAGCGCTGTCTCAGGACAGTGCACAGCGGGTTTTTTTCCTCATTTTCATGCCGATATTCGGTACCATTCACAAAGCCAAAAAGTATACTTTTTTTCACAATTTTTGGCCGAAAATTCATAAATGGAAAAGTGGATAAAAAAATATGAAATCTTAATTTTGTGAATTTTGTTTACACAGGATAAAATTTCGGTAATAGTTTTATGTCTACACCGCTTTGAACGGTTACTCTATTTTAACAGGAAGCGTGTCAGGTTTTATCGATATTTTCGTGAACCAGTCGGTTAGTGAAAACATGTGCTCATCGGGGTCACTGTAAACCCTCATTGAGTTATAATCTGTATTGAATCAATCGTTTGAAGGATTTTTAAAGTGTAAACACAGCAGATTATTTTCTTCTTGTTTTTTTTTTTAAGTAATCACAATCCATTTTTCACGAAACTCTCAGTACTATTTTTTTTTTTTTAAAAAGACAAGCTTGTCTTACAGGAGTCATCGTTTCAAACAGGCAATTTTAAGCGAGAAAACAGTAAGTGAAGCCCCAGAAGACAATTTGTGCTGCAGTTCAATAGTTTCAACTTTAGTGTCTTCACAAGTAGATTTACTGACAGTAACGAGTGCAAGTTAGTCAGATTCACATACTAATAGTGGTGACAAAAATAACATCGATGAAACCCCTGTTTTGTCCCTTAATGAGCTTTTTACATCTCAATCCTGTGACATTTCTATTGACTCTTGTGTCTGACTCAAGTGAAGCCATTGGACATTTTGCTAATTTAAAGAATAATTGACAATATCAAATCTGCAAAAGAGAGAAATTTAACTGGAATGTTTCATGGTAAGGTTTCATGAATGTAAAGATCACACTTTAATATCATGTGATTAAATACAACAAAATCACTAGTTATTATTTGATACTACATGTAGTGTATTTCACTCTTTTCGCAATTTTGGCATTTTACGACGCATTTTTCACAATTTCACAGAAAAGGGCATATTCACAAATCACTAAAAAAACACACTGGTGCACTCGACTATTCATACGTCTTTGTCAGTGTTAAGGGCCTAAGTCAGTGACCTTACATAATGACCCCTAAGACATGTGTGAAGTTTCAATTGAATATCTGTATCAGTTACAGAGATATGAACTTGTTGCAGGCAAACCTTAACCTGAATTTGTAAGGACAGAAATGGGCATAATTCTGCTAAATTGCAGGTCAGAGTTATGGGCCTTGTTCAGTGACCTTAAAAAATGACCCCAAAGACATGTGAACTGTTTCAATTGAATATCTGTAGTAGTAGCAGAGGAACCAATTAGTTTTAGGCAAACCATAACCTATTTTTTGATGTACACAAAATGGGCATAATTCTGTTAAATTGCAGGTCAGTTATTGGCCTTGGTCAGTGACCTTACATAATGACCCCAAAGCATGTACGAAGTTTCAATTGAATATCTGTAGTAGTAACAGAGATATAAACTTGTTACACGCAAAGTTTCGCAAACCTTAACCATGTTAACCTGAGCATTCCCCTGACGAACAAGTGAGTAGAATAGCTCGGGCTATTTGGTGAATAGTCGAGCTTATAATTATTATAGTGTAGAATCAATGTTATCAAATTAAGTTTAAATCACAAGACCTCAACCACAAATGAAGTAAAGTGTATGTTTTTGAATTTTCTTGTATGTTTTAAACAGGGATAAGATCAAATAACCCTTGCTATTAGCTTGGAGCACTTGCTTAAGTTCAAACCTATTTCAGGCCTGGCACATGCAGGTGATCACCATACCAGACAGGTGGATTTCCTCGAGTAGTTTCCCCAACAGCACAAGACCACAGGGGTGTGGAAATCCTATGCCAGACTTGTCCAACGCTGGTACTATTTCTGTTGAACAAGTAATTTGTTTCTGTCTACTTGTCCACGGACAAGTACAATTTCAGGGTGTGAAAATGATGCAAAAATTGGAAGTTAATTATCATGTTATGGTATACTTGCATATTTGAATAACAAATTGTGTTTACTTATTTATCTAATGAGAAACATATTTCAGGAATGCCTGGAATATATTTTTATTTGGACAAGTAACTGTTGCGTGCGGACAAGTCTATTTGTGCAATTAACTTGTCCATGGATAAGTAAAAAATACATGCATTATATAGCGAAAGATCTAGAACAAAATAGGTGCTGCACCCTGCTCCTTTTTGATTCCCCCTGCCCCCACCCGGGCTGGCCAACACAGAAATTTTGAATATCTTTAGAAATTCAATATTTGTTTATTCAACGACAAATTGAAAGACTATCCTTTTAAACCTTAATCAGACGCATTAGACTCATAAAAAACTCTGGATTTAGCAAATTATTAGAAAATGTCAACGAACTGGTCTGCCTTTCCACCCTGCTCCTTTTAAATTTAAGCAGCACCCTGTACCTTTTTTATGCCCCCACTTCAGAGGGAGGCATATACATTTGCCCTTGTCTGTCCATCCTTCTGTCCGTCTGTAGGATTTTTGTGTCGCGCATAACTCAAAAAGTATAACTGCTAGAGTGAAGAATCTTTATACCGGTAAGCATATTCATCGGCATCGGGGCTTGTGCACCTGGGTATTTGGTGCAGTTTTTTTCCAAACTCAGCGGAGTTATGGCTCTTTTTTTAGCAAAAAATGACATTTTTGGACTTGTGTCGCGTGTAACTCAAAAAGTATTATTGCTCGAGTGATTGAACTTTATAAACATATTAATCAGCACGTGAACTTGTGCACCTGGATATTTTGGTGCAGTTTTTTCAGATATCAATGGAGTTATGGCCGTTTTTTAGGAAAAAATGACAATTTTGGACTTATATCGCGCTTAACTCAAAAAGTATTACTGCTGGAGAGATGAAACTTTATATACATATTAATCAACATGTGAACTTGTGCACCTGGGTATTTTGCTGCAGTTTTTTCCTACATCAGCAGAGTTATGGCCCTTTTTTAGCAACAAATGACATTTTTGGACTTGTGTCGCGTGTAACTCAAAAAGTATAAATGCTAGAGTTTTGAAACTTTATAAACATATTAATCACCACGTGAACTTGTGCACCTGGGTATTTTGGTGCAGTTTTTTCCGACATCAGCGGAGTTATAGCCCTTTTTTTAGCAAAAATGACATTTTTGGACTTGTGTGGCGTGTAACTCAAAAAGTAGAACTGCTAGACTTGTGCACCTGGGTATTTTGCTGCAGTTTTTTCCTACATCAGCAGAGTTTTGTGGGGGACATCCGTGTCCTATGGACACATGTCTAGTTGATCCTAGATCTTTCCCTATGTATAATACATCAAAGTCCCATTGGCCTAGTGGTTAGTATGACAGACTTTTTATCAGGAGATCCTGGGTTTAAGCCCCTTTAAAGAGACTATGTCTACACAAATTTTGATATTAATACATGTATTGGCATATATTAAATGTTGAACCTTCAACCTGGGACAGTACACAATCTCTTTCTATTAATGACCAAGTTTATGCTGTGTTGTATATGCTCACTCAAATAAGAATTCGTCTTCAAATTCAGGTGTAATTTATATAATTACTACAGGCCTCCG
This sequence comes from Congeria kusceri, assembly GCA_027627225.1. Classification (NCBI taxonomy): domain Eukaryota; kingdom Metazoa; phylum Mollusca; class Bivalvia; order Myida; family Dreissenidae; genus Congeria; species Congeria kusceri. The sequence goes on from CM051036.1 coordinate 15,233,524, forward strand.
GAGAGTAAAGACGGTTAACATCGCGGTCCCATGTTGGACACCAAATGTCAAAGGATGAGAACACCATGCTGCCAGTCCAGGACTCCAACCCTGGACCTCTGGCATACCGGTCTAGTGCTCTCACAATTGAGCCAACCAGGCCGCCACACCCCTGTAGTAACTAAGTTCATGACGTGACATACACACTCGCTAAATTCTAGAACCCGGAACATAAAGTGCATACAGTGTGAGTGCTTTCCTGACTTAGCAAGCCAGGCCGCTACAGGTAACAATCATGTACATATATTGGGAAATGTATTTATCATTTTATGCATTTTGAGGGGGAAAAAAAAGATATAATTTAGGTCATGCTTGTATGGCCCTTTTTTGTTTACATTATGAAGTCAGAATTGCATCTTGTATAACCATAGTTCGGGCATGCATTCTTACCAGACAGATGGTTACACCATTACGACGCTGTAAATTGCCATTTGTTCTTACGATCCAACTGTTGTGTGTTTGAATACCCACACTTGGCTTTCATTTTTCCATTCATGTTCTATTGGTTTTATCAAGTCTCATTACATATTAACATAGTTTATTATTAATTTTAATTTGCTTGAGGATAACATCGCTAATGGTTTTTACTGTTAAAGCCTACAATTGACAAAAAGGTGTTGACAGCTATATATGTGAAGGTAGATTTTTCCAATTGTTTAAACTTTAATCATTTATACACAGATTTTTCATCAATGACATACGGGAGAAATATATTTCAATGGTAAAGAGTTTTGAGGCAACATTAAAAGAGTTGAAGGTCATTTACAAATACTGGGGTCTGAAATAAGAAATATGTAAAATAATAACGAGAATATGCAACATATAAACATCAGACAGTGTCAGTAGACAAAATTACATTAAAATAACTGTTAAAACGACAAATATAAATGAATGTGTAGCCACTTAAATTTAAAACTAGTTTAATTTCGTCATAGTTTTAGTCTTTGTCAGTAACGATTACAAAATTTATATCTGTAACAAACCGGAGCTAAACTATACAATTAAAAATACTAATTTTGGTTTATTATAAACACATGCATAGGTTTTAACCATATATACCTGCTGTTAACTCGATACTTCACAAAATAACAGTAAAATTGCGAAATTTATATTTTCTAATGCTAAACAAGAAACAACTTCCGGGGACACTGTCAATGGAAATAACGGAACAGCTGATTGGTTTATTAATCGTTTTCCAAACCAATCATATGCAATGTAACAAAACGTTTGCCAAGGGAGGTAACTGTTATATTCCTTGCAAACTCCTCGCTGCGGTTACCTCCCCTATCGGATATTTGATTAGAGCTCTGCTCGGAACCAGTCAAATCTCTGCGCGGAGGTTGCATTCCTTGAGGCCCAACTCGTTTTGATGGTTATCTAATGTAGATAACTAGATCTATATCTAACCACTTCTAAACATTCAAGTCGGGGAGCGATGACAACGGAAAATATTCTTGAAATACTTTTTGAATTTGGACAAATATTTAGGGGAAATAATCGTGTATTTCTCCTAACAAACCAACACATTAATTTGTGAAATTAAAGCGGTCGAACCTCTTTGCAGGGTCTTCGATATGATACGATTTATGCACCTATACATATTTTCCCCCAGGGGGATGGAGCGGCGGGCTGACCGAGGGGAATTAGGGGGAAAACATTGATAGGTGCATTAAAGACAATATATTGTTACTGGAGACTTCATTATTCACAGTCAGACTAGGCCGGAATACATTTGAATAGTAATTGCGATGATGTTTATATGCACATTTGTGTCAAGAATGTACAATGCGTGTGCCATTTGCATGATATGGCATCGCCGCAGTTTGACGCTTATTTGGAAATAAATATTTGGAATAAATATAAAAGTGTATTTTGCGTACTGCGCCAAATAAATGCTGCATGGTCCATTGACTAAAATAAGGGCAAATATCTTGTTTCAAGATACAGCATTAAATGCTAGTAACATCTTCATCATCAGACGGGGACCATATTCATCGGGCGTTTCGGCGCTACATACGACGGTGCGCCGACTAGAGAGGCAAAGCTCTAGTCTGGAGACGGAAGGCTAGTTCTATAACTGCTTCGTCTGCCTTGAAGCAGAAGCTGCCTAAGTATCTACCTTGCGACCTCCTATCCATGGCTCTTCTCTCTTCCAACAGATCCACAACGAGGCTGACTCTACTTCCCGTACAGAGCTGATATTGCCTTGATTCGTGACTGTCCAGTTACTCAAAGATTGCTGAATGCTCGCCAGAGAGACCGCGCTGCAAATACTCTGTAGCTTACTTCTACTGGGAAGCATCAAGCCCTCCAGCCTTGTTCCTTACAGGTGTCCAAGAGGGACTCGTACTTTGAATTTTTCCGCTCATGACTCTCTTCAACCCATTTTTCCCATGGCACTGTAAGCTCTAGCAGTATCGATTGCTTGGTAACTGGAGACCAAAGTACTGTGTATGGCCACAGCTTGGTCACAGCGATCTCTTGGGGGAATTTCAGTTGCTGCTTCAGGTCAGCCTCCATATCTTCCCATCCTGTCCAAAATTCATACTTGGCAAACTGACCTTGTCATCAATGAGTATGATATTCCAGTTACATTTAAGTTAATTACAAACACATTATTTCTTTCATGATCCGTTATTGTTTCTTAAACGACTTTCTTTACAGTCGGTAATCAACAATCCATTGCTTGGCAAAATGATTTCATATATAGTGCACGTATTATTGAACATGTGTACCTATACTTTAAATTACAAAGTACTGGTTATAGATCTATAATACATTCACATAACCCATTCGCGGTGAGCATTTTAATATTGACATAAGCGTGCACATGCACATCAAACTTTATGTACCATAATTGTTTTTAGCCTTATCGCGCTAATCAAATCGTTTTTAGCCTTTTCGCGCTTATCAGCGAAGCGTCTGCTCTGGCAAGCGCTTAAAGGGTCGAGCGAGTATCGATCCATATTTTCGGCGATTTTCCGAAGATCATCAGACAATTGCTTGAAGCGATATGTTTTATAGCCTTATCATCAAAAATCAATAATTGAATGCCATCCTTTACCAGACCGGGAAGTGCCTTCTGACACATTTCGAAGAAACTTCCTCAGGCAGAAAATCGATATAGAACATATGGGGAGGTTTTTACTTAACTGCTTACCTCGGTTTTATTAAAGGTTTCTCCGGATCTTTGCAAATTATTTCGGAAACTCCAATTTCTTACCAATTAACTATTACAATTGTATTTAAATTTCGAAAAAGGGACCATAACAAGTTTGTTTTTCAGTAGTGTATATTTCTATTTTCTGCAATGATACCGTATCACCTTATTATCACCTTTTGTTTACATAATAACTATAAAGTGTTGCCGGTACTGAAATAAAAAACTCCAAGATTGGCTACTTTTTTTCCCGAAAAACATAACTGTTAAGAAGTTTTATATGCGATATTATTCTTTTAAGACGCATAGCACAAGCATGGAACGCTCATTAAGAGTACGTAAAAAATTAATTACAAATGCATGAATGAAGGTGACACAAGGTGTTTTATCCTACATATATCTGTATACGACATGGATCCAGATCCGTGTATACAGCAACAATATGACACCGGCTAGGATAAACAGGCCACTTAGTAAAATTTAAAAAATAAAACAAAATCTATTTCAACAGAATATAACCATAAACGGTAGTTTTATTTCAAAATGAAAAGTAAAATTAAACCGTGCATTTTCTCTGCCTTAAAATGATAAATAGAACAAATAGAACATAATAGGTTATGACACATTCAATCCTGAACTAATAAATGAACATAACCTTAAAATAAATAAAAACAAAGTATATTTGCAATGTTCATCCTCTTGTCAATCTATTGTATACTTAATCTAAATTAATCTCATACTAGAAAATCAACTTTCAATTAAGTTTTCAATACCAATTCAACCAATATACGATTAAGCATAATGCCAGTTTTATTGCAGTCCGTAATTTATTGCCGATACAAGACTGGAAAAGGCCGAACGCCGAGATGAATTTCGTACATTTCCGTGATTGGGTGAAAATTACCACTAGAATCAATTACAAGTGATACTAAAGTTAATAAACGACGGTCTAAATGCCAACTTTCATTAACACAAGTATATTGTATCGAAAGGAAAATGATTTTCCTAGCTAATTCCACCTGTGAAATTTTGAATTTAAATATATAAATACTGTTTTTGCAGCAATTTCCTAACCCGTTGTCGGCACATTTTACCAAATTCCCTATTACTTACAGTGAAATAAGAACAAAATGACACCTATACTTGTAAAACATTAAAACGACGGTTCAAACGTTAAGTTATCAAAACGAAAAAACAACAACATTTTTTAGAGAAGATATTATATATTAAAATGCAACCTGTGCAATTTTGATATTTACATTATTAACAAAAATATGAATGTTTGAAGAACACAGTTCTTAATTTTCCTTTTCAATTCAATGTTAAATCTTATCATCGATTTTGATCGATAGCGACCGCGGGATTGCATTGAAAGTTGGATATGCCGCTTAAAGGGCCTATGACGTCGAAAAATTGGATTCATATTATCCTCTAAATGAGTCATACGAAGAAATGACAGTGTGACAGCGCTTTAACCAACTGCGCTATCATGCTTGGTAAGAAGAAGAGTGTAAACTATGGTTATAGAAAATACTCACAATTATGACGTCAAAATGTATACATGAAAAGGGCCAACAAACAAGACCCATATTATAAATTGATTTTTATCTCAGAATGCGTGCATTCATTTTTCCATTATATATACCCTGTTTTAACCATTATTATATGTGAGTATTAATATCTTAATTTCAGATTTTTTAAAAAGACATTGTCCCCTTGAGGCCCTTTTCGATGACATAGTCCTTTTAAACAGTATATGTGTACAGTGCACGTGTTTCAGTCAGAGCCAGCCGAGGTTGTTGCCATACAGAGGTGTTCCGTTAACTTTTTTCCAGTGTTGGTAAGCAGTAGTTTAGAAGGCTCCCCTTTGACATCAATTATGCACGTATCAATATTTCCCCTCGGGGTGGGGGTTAAATAGGGGACTTTAGACTGAATAGACTGAAAGCGGAATAAATAGGACCCTATCAACATATACAATCATAAACTATATGCTTGCAAAACAATGACAGCTAAAATTGCGATATCATATTGAAGGTTTTTACACAGATTTTAGACGTGCATTACTGCACTTAATGTCTGTACAACACAACCTGATGAAAACTATTTTTCGCTGAGAAACAATGTCTCAGTTATTCAGTTAAAATTGAAAAAAAAACATAAATCGAGATATCTAGTTTAGTACTAGTGTTTACTGCATGGTGCAATACGTTTTGCTGTCTATTTCTAAAGAAGTAAATCGGGACAAGTTATGTACTTTGAACTCTGACCTTTCAAGCCTCACGCTTTCAGCGTGAGAGTCACGCTTAAAATTGAGCATCGAATCACGCACTCACGCTAAACACATGCATTTGCATGAACAAAATGTGAATATACACAATGGGCAAGTGAACAAATGATTGAATTTTAGTGGTGATTCATATCACAGTACAAATCCTGGATTATTTATAATTGGGAGATATAATTGCCGCATTATAACGTATATTAGACAATTCTGCTCGCTCCCCCCATATTTCATTATCCCGTTTCAGTTCAATTTTCTAAAACGACACATGTTTGTATGGATTTATGTATGTACAATTGTGTAATCTCTTAATTTTACACGCCCTCTATAGTTACACCATTAATGGTTCATTTCCTTCGCATAGGCCTAGCTTGTATAGTATTGTTTAACCCACACTTAACTACTACTACTACGCCTGTCAAACATGGTAGTGATGTACATAGAGCTGAACTATTGCTAAATTTAGTTTACGCGCAAACGATAGCAGTGATATGATTCGACAGCTATTTATTGTGACAATAAAGCGTGTGCACATCAATTCGTCATGTAAACACAGTGGTTGGGACATAGGACATTAAGTAAACATGTTTTTGCACGATATATCCATGTCGTCAATTTGGATTTGCGTTTTGATTGTGAATTAAACTTAAAGCTGATTTGGATATACATGTCGGTAAGTATTGCTCACATTGATTTTACATGTGCTTAAAAAAACGTGTTATTTTATTTTGCAGGATACGTAAATATTAATAACACGTGTGTGATTATCAAAAGGAATTAACCTATTTAATTTCTGATTTTCATATTAGGTATACATGGCAGTGTTAAGAGTTTAACAGTAGTTAAGTAGCAGTATATAAACATTAAATATGTCATAAGTCACTTGAATATCTGTGTATCATTTAATATTATGGCTGAGTTAGTATAACAGCTTACTGTGTACAGTAGTCTGCTGAAGTAGTCGATGTACGTTGATATGCATCCACATTAGGCGTAAAAAAAAATATGTTTGTTTCAGGTAACCCGACCTACCCTAAAAAAAATGCCCGACCCTAGAACATTTTATTAGGTTTGTCAGATTGGTTTTTGGTTGATGTACCTTTTTCAATAATTAAATGTGTTTTTGGATAAATAAGTGTTTTGTTTTGATAGTATCCACTTATAAACAATGTTTAAGGATATTACTGATACGTTTTGAATATTTATTCAGTTTTAGAATCTACAGGTTGACCATTAACCCCAAAAAATAAAAAAATCCCGACCTACCTACCCTATTTTTTGTTGGGCATGTTACCTGAGACAAACATATTTTTTTTACGCCTTACTTTGCATCCACATTTTATACTCGTAGTTGTAGTATAATATTACTAATAAGTCATACAAGGAATTTAGTGTTACGTTTTATATAGGGATACAATCGCGTCCGTTAGACAAATATTGCCCATATAAAAATAAGCTTAATTTATTATAATAGAATCTGAACAAGTACCGGTAGATATAATCATAAATGGCATTGTGCCACTTGCATACACAACTGTTAGCATAACTTGTTAGCGTTGGGCGTATATTGAGCTACTTTTTATATGGGCAATATATTCCAACGAACTTAGCCCTATATGAAAAGTAACACGTCATATAAATAAGACCAATACAACTGGTACATGTATCAAAACTACAGACCTCAAATTTGCTATTGTTTTGAAATGTATGTCGGTCTGCTAGTATAACACACGTTGCAGTTGCTTGGTTAATTGTTAATTGTCTAGTAGCAAATACATTGAACAGCAACACAAAGTTAAGTGCAGCTTCCACATTGTGTAAATAGTAAATGGAAGCTGAGCGTTGTTCATATAAGTTGGTTTAACACGAGTAAAAGATTGCTAGAGGTTATTCATATAAATTTGATTTGTTGTATTTGGACGCGAGAGTTCAACAGTAACCGTATATTACTAGTACATGTTGTATTTTGACGACTAAAAGATTGCTAGACGTTGTTCATATACATTTGATTTTGTTATATTTAGACGTACAAGAGTTTATCAGTAACCATACAGTACTACATGTTGCACTGGTATTTAGACGTACAAGAGTTTATCAGTAACCATATACTAGTACTACGTGTTGCACTGGTATTTAGACGTACAAGAGTTTATCAGTAACCATATACTAGTACTACATGTTGCACTGGTACTTAGACGTACAAGAGTTTATCAGTAACCATATACTAGTACTACGTGTTGCACTGGTATTTAGACGTACAAGAGTGTATCAGTAACCATATACTAGTACTACGTGTTGCACTGGTATTTAGACGTACAAGAGTTTATCAGTAACCATATACTAGTACTACATGTTGCACTGGTATTTAGACGTACAAGAGTGTATCAGTAACCATATACTAGTACTACGTGTTGCACTGGTATTTAGACGTACAAGAGTTTATCAGTAACCATATACTAGTACTACGTGTTGCACTGGTATTTAGACGTACAAGAGTTTATCAGTAACCATATACTAGTACTAACGTGTTGCACTGGTATTTAGACGTACAAGAGTTTATCAGTAACCATATACTAGTACTACGTGTTGCACTGGTATTTAGACGTACAAGAGTTTATCAGTAACCATATACTAGTACTACGTGTTGCACTGGTATTTAGACGTACAAGAGTTTATCAGTAACCATATACTAGTACTACGTGTTGCACTGGTATTTAGACGTACAAGAGTTTATCAGTAACCATATACTAGTACTACGTGTTGCACTGGTATTTAGACGTACAAGAGTTTATCAGTAACCATATACTAGTACTACGTGTTGCACTGGTATTTAGACGTACAAGAGTTTATCAGTAACCATATACTAGTACTACGTGTTGCACTGGTATTTAGACGTACAAGAGTTTATCAGTAACCATATACTAGTACTACGTGTTGCACTGGTATTTAGACGTACAAGAGTTTATCAGTAACCATATACTAGTACTACGTGTTGCACTGGTATTTAGACGTACAAGAGTTTATCAGTAACCATATACTAGTACTACGTGTTGCACTGGTATTTAGACGTACAAGAGTTTATCAGTAACCATATACTAGTACTACGTGTTGCACTGGTATTTAGACGTACAAGAGTTTATCAGTAACCATATACTAGTACTACGTGTTGCACTGGTATTTAGACGTACAAGAGTTTATCAGTAACCATATACTAGTACTACGTGTTGCACTGGTATTTAGACGTACAAGAGTGTATCAGTAACCATATACTAGTACTACGTGTTGCACTGGTATTTAGACGTACAAGAGTGTATCAGTAACCATATACTAGTACTACGTGTTGCACTGGTATTTAGACGTACAAGAGTGTATCAGTAACCATATACTAGTACTACGTGTTGCACTGGTATTTAGACGTACAAGAGTGTATCATAACCATATACTAGTACTACGTGTTGCACTGGTATTTAGACGTACAAGAGTGTATCAGTAACCATATACTAGTACTACGTGTTGCACTGGTATTTAGACGTACAAGAGTGTATCAGTAACCATATACTAGTACTACGTGTTGCACTGGTATTTAGACGTACAAGAGTGTATCAGTAACCATATACTAGTACTACGTGTTGCACTGGTATTTAGGCGTACAAGAGTTTATCAGTAACCATATACTAGTACTACATGTTGCACTGGTATTTAGACGTACAAGAGTTTATCAGTAACCATATACTAGTACTACGTGTTGCACTGGTATTTAGACGTACAAGAGTGTATCAGTAACCATATACTAGTACTACGTGTTGCACTGGTATTTAGACGTACAAGAGTGTATCAGTAACCATATACTAGTACTACATGTTGCACTGGTATTTAGACGTACAAGAGTTTATCAGTAACCATATACTAGTACTACGTGTTGCACTGGTATTTAGACGTACAAGAGTTTATCAGTAACCATATACTAGTACTACGTGTTGCACTGGTATTTAGACGTACAAGAGTGTATCAGTAACCATATACTAGTACTACGTGTTGCACTGGTATTTAGACGTACAAGAGTTTATCAGTAACCATATACTAGTACTACGTGTTGCACTGGTATTTAGACGTACAAGAGTGTATCAGTAACCATATACTAGTACTACGTGTTGCACTGGTATTTAGACGTACAAGAGTTTATCAGTAACCATATACTAGTACTACGTGTTGCACTGGTATTTAGGCGTACAAGAGTGTATCAGTAACCATATACTAGTACTACGTGTTGCACTGGTATTTAGGCGTACAAGAGTGTATCAGTAACCATATACTAGTACTACGTGTTGCACTGGTATTTAGGCGTACAAGAGTGTATCAGTAGCCATATACTAGTACTACGTGTTGCACTGGTATTTAGGCGTACAAGAGTGTATCAGTAACCATATACTAGTACTACGTGTTGCACTGGTATTTAGACGTACAAGAGTTTATCAGTAACCATATACTAGTACTACGTGTTGCACTGGAACTTAGACGTACAAGAGTTTATCAGTAACCATATACTAGTACTACGTGTTGCACTGGTACTTAGACGTACAAGAGTGTATCAGTAACCATATACTAGTACTACGTGTTGCACTGGTACTTAGACGTACAAGAGTGTATCAGTAACCATATACTAGTACTACGTGTTGCACTGGTATTTAGACGTACAAGAGTGTATCAGTAACCATATACTAGTACTACGTGTTGCACTGGTATTTAGACGTACAAGAGTGTATCAGTAACCATATACTAGTACTACATGTTGCACTGGTATTTAGGCGTACAAGAGTGTATCAGTAACCATATACTAGTACTACGTGTTGCACTGGTATTTAGACGTACAAGAGTTTATCAGTAACCATATACTAGTACTACGTGTTGCACTGGTATTTAGACGTACAAGAGTTTATCAGTAACCATATACTAGTACTACATGTTGCACTGGTATTTAGACGTACAAGAGTGTATCAGTAACCATATACTAGTACTACGTGTTGCACTGGTATTAGGCGTACAAGAGTTTATCAGTAACCATATACTAGTACTACATGTTGCACTGGTATTTAGACGTACAAGAGTTTATGAGTAACCATATACTAGTACTACGTGTTGCACTGGTATTTAGACGTACAAGAGTTTATCAGTAACCATATACTAGTACTAACGTGTTGCACTGGTATTTAGACGTACAAGAGTTTATCAGTAACCATATACTAGTACTACGTGTTGCACTGGTATTTAGACGTACAAGAGTTTATCAGTAACCATATACTAGTACTACGTGTTGCACTGGTATTTAGACGTACAAGAGTTTATCAGTAACCATATACTAGTACTACGTGTTGCACTGGTATTTAGACGTACAAGAGTGTATCAGTAACCATATACTAGTACTACATGTTGCACTGGTATTTAGACGTACAAGAGTGTATCAGTAACCATATACTAGTACTACGTGTTGCACTGGTATTTAGACGTACAAGAGTTTATCAGTAACCATATACTAGTACTACATGTTGCACTGGTATTTAGACGTACAAGAGTTTATCAGTAACCATATACTAGTACTACGTGTTGCAATGGTATTTAGGCGTACAAGAGTTTATCAGTAACCATATACTAGTACTACATGTTGCACTGGTATTTAGACGTACAAGAGTTTATCAGTAACCATATACTAGTACTACATGTTGCACTGGTATTTAGACGTACACGAGTTTATCAGTAACCATATACTAGTACTACGTGTTGCACTGGTATTTAGACGTACAAGAGTTTATCAGTAACCATATACTAGTACTACGTGTTGCACTGGTATTTAGACGTACAAGAGTTTATCAGTAACCATATACTAGTACTACGTGTTGCACTGGTATTTAGACGTACAAGAGTGTATCAGTAACCATATACTAGTACTACGTGTTGCACTGGTATTTAGACGTACAAGAGTGTATCAGTAACCATATACTAGTACTACGTGTTGCACTGGTATTTAGACGTACAAGAGTTTATCAGTAACCATATACTAGTACTACGTGTTGCACTGGTATTTAGACGTACAAGAGTTTATCAGTAACCATATACTAGTACTACGTGTTGCACTGGTATTTAGGCGTACAAGAGTTTATCAGTAACCATATACTAGTACTACATGTTGCACTGGTATTTAGACGTACAAGAGTTTATCAGTAACCATATACTAGTACTACGTGTTGCACTGGTATTTAGACGTACAAGAGTTTATCAGTAACCATATACTAGTACTACGTGTTGCAATGGTATTTAGGCGTACAAGAGTTTATCAGTAACCATATACTAGTACTACATGTTGCACTGGTATTTAGACGTACAAGAGTTTATCAGTAACCATATACTAGTACTACGTGTTGCACTGGTATTTAGATGTACAAGAGTTTATCAGTAACCATATACTAGTACTACGTGTTGCACTGGTATTTAGACGTACAAGAGTTTATCAGTAACCATATACTAGTACTACGTGTTGCACTGGTATTTAGACGTACAAGAGTTTATCAGTAACCATATACTAGTACTACGTGTTGCACTGGTATTTAGACGTACAAGAGTGTATCAGTAACCATATACTAGTACTACGTGTTGCACTGGTATTTAGACGTACAAGAGTTTATCAGTAACCATATACTAGTACTACGTGTTGCACTGGTATTTAGACGTACAAGAGTTTATCAGTAACCATATACTAGTACTACGTGTTGCACTGGTATTTAGGCGTACAAGAGTTTATCAGTAACCATATACTAGTACTACATGTTGCACTGGTATTTAGACGTACAAGAGTTTATCAGTAACCATATACTAGTACTACGTGTTGCACTGGTATTTAGACGTACAAGAGTTTATCAGTAACCATATACTAGTACTACGTGTTGCACTGGTATTTAGACGTACAAGAGTTTATCAGTAACCATATACTAGTACTACGTGTTGCACTGGTATTTAGACGTACAAGAGTTTATCAGTAACCATATACTAGTACTACGTGTTGCACTGGTATTTAGACGTACAAGAGTGTATCAGTAACCATATACTAGTACTACGTGTTGCACTGGTATTTAGACGTACAAGAGTGTATCAGTAACCATATACTAGTACTACGTGTTGCACTGGTATTTAGACGTACAAGAGTGTATCAGTAACCATATACTAGTACTACGTGTTGCACTGGTATTTAGACGTACAAGAGTTTATCAGTAACCATATACTAGTACTACGTGTTGCACTGGTATTTAGACGTACAAGAGTTTATCAGTAACCATATACTAGTACTACATGTTGCACTGGTATTTAGACGAGTAAATGTTAGCTAGGAGTTGTTCTTATTTGTTGTAGTTGGACGAGTTAAAGCATGGTGGAAGTTGTTCATATTTGATTTTGTTGTACTAGTATTTAGACGTAATAGTTCAACAGTATAAACTATATACTAGTGCATGTTGTATTGAGACGAGTATATGTTAGCTAGAAGTTGTTCATATTAGTTGTATTTACATGAGTAAATGGTAGATGAAAGTTGTTCATATAAGTTGCACATGTATTGATTTAGACGTAAGGTTTTAACCAGAGCTATAAATTTTAGATCAGCTAGTTCACACTGTGACATAACTTTGTTTTATGGTATGGATTTTGTTCTTACATGTTGGATGTCTTAAAAGTTATTGTCTCCTCACCGGGGAATATGTAATAATGCCTTTATATTACTAATTTCCCCACAAAATGTGTCTTGAAAGCCCCTGATTGTGATACTTTCATTCATTACTCCTCCTTTCGTTAGGACATTGGTCCATCCCTTTATCATAGACTTCGGTATAATTTCGATCGATTCATGTAGTTTCATGTAGATTCCGGTAGATTCATGTAGATTCCGGTAGATTTATGTAGATTTCGGTAGATTCATGTAGGTTTCGGTATTTCCAGTAACCGCTTCAAGGGACCAGCAAATCGACAATTTCCAAAATTCGTGTCACATAATAAGATTCTGCATCTATGGGTTGTAGCGCATGTAGAAGCACTACCTCTATCAGTTTTAAAGCTCTTCTTGGTAGAAAATCGGGCTAGTTAATTCAGATGCTTGTTTGTGCAGTTTATGACGTTGTTTTTGCCCCCCCCCCAAAAAAAAAAACAACAACAAAAAAACACCACCACCACAACAACACGATAATCTATGAATACGTCCCTTTAGAGGGAATGTTTAAATAAAGGATTCTTTAATATTGGATGGTAAAGAATTTCCACGTTGTGCCGAGATGTCTTGACGGATGTCAGCGTTATCCGAGTGCTTTCTAGTGATACATGATTGATTCTACGATAAATGCACTAATTAGGTGGTCACGATTGGTAAAAAATCAAAAAATGATTTTATTCATGTGTTTGTCATTAATGAATAGCATGAAGTATTGGTTTCAAGATTCAAACACCAGGGGACCCAAACCTACCTCGATTTTTCCAAAAATCGACATGCTGTAGTATCACTTAAAATGTATACGTCAGAAACGTTAAATACGACTGCCTGTTGTGAAAAGCAGTAAGCAGCCGTTTTCGTTGTATAAGAACCTTGCGATGGACGTATTTCCAACATGTGAACCTTCCCCAAAGAAAGAAACAAAGTGTAAACCACATTAAGGGTGAACAATAACAAATGCGCCATTCTATCATAACAATAGAACTGCCGTATTTTATTTTGTCAACTAAACATACTTTGTTTTTTAAGGATAACACTGTTATTGGTTCATTCATTCGTTTGTAAAAACGTTTGTAGAATAGTTCAGTGTTTTCACGTTTTCGCAAATTAGTGTTTTTGCATGCTTGAACAAAGGTATTATTTTACGAGACAGTCTTTATCATTTAACGTATCTGATGTATGAAACTTAAATTTTTATTGAAAATGGTAATCGTTTATAAATGCAACAATTGCCTAAATAAACGGTAAACTTTCGATAAAGTATACACTTAATTAACTTTGAACGGGTATATGAACGTGGAACATTGATTTTATCAACGTGACACTTATAACGTATCTGATGCCGTTAAGTTATTTCATCTGAAATATCTGGCAAATTAGTTCGTGATCGTCTTCTCCTAATTTGAATTCTCTTCCGGACTTTCCAACAGGCTCTGGTTCATTGACGTTACAAAGAATCTGGTTGAAATGGACCCATATCTTATCCGGAGGATGCGGCCATTTGAATTTTTCAACGGATGTGCTTCCTCGAGCTTTTTTCATAAAGGAGATTTTAGCATCGCCGTCCGATTCGTCAACCTTAAGAACTTTTCCAACGTACCAGACCCCTTCATAGACGGCAGCCACAAAGTCACCTTTCTTGGGGACCACGTCTAGTTCTGCAGGTACAGCCATTGGTATAGCTGCAGGGGTGGGTTCCATTTCATGATTAACATCATCTATTAATTCGGCTACCTTCCTTGCCATACCATGCCATATCCAGCCATTGCATAGAGTGTCACCAATGATACAAGATTGGCAAAAGCAGGATACCTCTCTGGAGAACAAGCCACCGTCTTTAGGAAACACAGCGTGTGCTTTCATTGTACCTTGCATCGGAAGCGGATTCGTTTTCTGAATTTCAGCAGCAGTTGTGTCAACGTCATCTGTGGTGTAGAAACGGTACTTGATGTTAACAGAACTTCCCTTTGCCCAATTGAAAAAGTCGAAAGCATCCTGGATACAGGCTTTTCCCTGCTTTATAGCATCACTTGCCTTTCTCTTAGCAACACCACCGATGCCGTCACAAGGGCCCTTACCATGGCCGGATTCAAAGTAATTCCAACGTGCCGAAAATCCACTGAATCGTTCGGCAAAGTGCATGATAGCATCAAACACGAATCGATTACGATACTGGGAGGAAGGGCTGTCCGTCCAGTAATGAATTTGTCGAGCGTCAGGGAATATCTCTCTTAATTCTTTGCATAGCTTTTTCATTATCGTAATCACGGCTGAAGAGTTGTGTTGCAGAGCATCTGACACAAAGACAAAGTTCAAGTGCTCTAGACTATTATCCGTGCCTCTGAAATATACAACCACCGGATGTAATGTGACTGAACTGGCATTCCAATATGCACTCTGGATTTCGTCAGATGTCCCACACGTAAAGTTTTCAGCAAAGTCCATTTGCACTATCAGGTCATTGCTCGGTAGGTTTTCTTTTAACGATTTCAGTGCTGTATATTGGGCTGTAACTCTGCTCACGTGATTCAGGAATGCTTCATATTCTTCCTTCATCAGGATTATGAAGTCGTCTTTGCTACACTTAACCGAGACTATTTTCATCTTCCTCTTACCATCTACTTCTACCCGGCGCCATGTTTCATATTCTACTTCCGCGTTAGAAATGCAACCAAGAAGCACTTCCATGTGCTCTTGCGTCGTGTTCTTACAAACAGTCTCTGGGTTTTTGGAAATGTCAACGCCCTGTAAACGAAGGCAGTTCAGTTTCATCGCAAAACTCTGATGTCTTGAACATAGACAGGTATTTCTTGACATTGAAGAAGTAAGTTTGATGTACGCAGGGCGTAGTTTACAAAAAAGAGCCAGCGAAATTTTCTTCTGAGTTTCTGCTTGAAATCTTTGGTGAATGTTAGACATGTAGTCTGTAAGTATGCGAATCTGCCGTTTTTCTCCTTCATATAATTTTGCATCTGCTTTCCCTGGCATCATTACGCTTACATCATCTTGTTCTATGAACTCCACGACTTGAGCCTTCAATTGATCCCTCTCTGCTTTCATCCTTGATCGCTTTCTAAACTCTATTACTTTGTCCTGATGTCTTCTCAGTTCTGTCATACTTATGCCGGTTTTCTTGCTCACCATAGACACACATTTGTACTTTTTTAATATTTTCCCGCTTATAACACGAGTTGCAATGTTTCGTCGATGCTGTTGTGGGTTGGCACGACGGCTCGATTTGATTTCGTCTAATATTGCATTGGACAGCACTAGCTTCTTTACAACAGATTTCGGTAGCTTTCTCGGACTTACTCCATCTCGTCTCAATTCTACTATTGTCTTGCTTTTTGGAGTCAATGATTGTTCAATGTTGTCAGCTTTGGTGATGCCGTCAGCTTCAGTCGAGAGTATAATCTTTTTAGAAATCCTCTGGCATCGTTTCGCCCACTTGTTTTTGCTTCTTGTAAGGGAAGATATCTGTCCATTGAGCCTTTGGATTTTGCTGTGAGCCCTTTTGAGTGCATCTGATTTCCGTTTGTTTCTTCGTTTCTGAGGAAATGATAGTTTAACCAAAAGTGTTGATTGGCCTCGCTTTGCTCTTGCATCAGTTTCACTGGATGTACTTGAAACAACATTGGAGTGCTCGTCCTCCTTTGATTTCTCTTCAGCCTCAGTCGTTATTGTGGTACTTCTAACTTTGGTTTGCTTTAAGGTCCTTTGTCTATCTCGGTACTTCTGGCTATACAGTTTATTTCTTTCTCTTATCAAGGCTTGGTCTTTCTTTGTTTTGGCGTGTATCGGCTTTCTATATCCTTTTGCTCTGGCTCTTTCCTTCTCTAAAAAGGTTTCATCTCTCGCCTTTTTGCGTTCTCTGTACGCTTTCTGGTATTCTGCTGCTGTTTTGACCATCTTTCTGAAAGAACGAAAATGACATCAGATACGTTATATTGAAAAGCGAGAAGGTTATTTTTTCGTATATATTTGACAATGCTACAAATAATGGTAGTTACTGCTTACAATATGTACCCCATTTTGTAAAAACCATTGAGGAAATTGTGAACACTCGATTAAAACATTAAAATCCGTCAATATTTATTAGAATCAGATACGTTAAAGTTGTTCATCAGATACGTTAAATACATTGAATCGTTTATATTTGGGCTTATATTTCTCTTGCCGCCTGCAAATTGCTTTTGCGTTGCATACTTTTCTTCCAAAAGGTGGTAATCAAAGTAAATCGAAGCATAAATCACAACTTACCTCTGCTTATATCAAACAACATCCACACTAAATATTTTCCGCCATATACAAGCGCAGTAAACATACGATCCGAGCGATGACGTGGCTCTAGATGCTTTGCAGAACGGTGACGAAACATAATTACGTCATAGTGTAACGAAATCTTAAATTTAGAGGCACCAAACGGGTTGGAAAATGTATTGTAATTAATCGATTTAACGTATTTGACAGTTAGCGTATTTGATGTAAATTTTTTCAAAAGCTTCCCAGAGAGAAGTGGTAAATACATTTTGTGTAGTTTTAATGTTTTCCTTCGAAAAGGATGATACCATGAAATGAATTTCGTGTATTTGTGCCTTGCATATCAAGTCTTAGCTACAAGACACATACAAACAAGTTAACGTATCTGACGAGTTCTGTGTATATTTTCAAAAAATCGGATTTTAGGCAAAACTTTCAAAAAGAACGTGTTGATGCTAAGCAATGTGATTGTTTTCTTAAACGATATTACATGTATAGCCCTCATTTAGTGTGATATTTAGTTCTTATCTATGTATTTTACATACTTTACAACGATCTGGTTTTGTTTAACGTATCTTACTTTTATAACGAGGACAACTTTATATTGCATGTTTTGAATTTGTGTTTCCTCGAATCAAGAGAAAAATTGTGTTATTCCGATAAACAATATTTCATACTTATGAAAAGAGCCCAAAATAGACATGTTCTGTTTAAACACCTTTCTCAGTTTTGCTTCATAAACAAGTATGTCGTGCTAGGACAAAGAAACGTTTGGCTAATATGACCTTTTTTGTGAGATATGGAATGTTTTATTTCCATTTAATTCCAACTATTCCGAGAGCAACAGTCAGCCATGATACCAGAGTCATACCAAAATTATATGGAGCCTGTTTTTACTGCTGTACATTACTACACTAACACGAAGACAGACATATCATAGAAAGTGCTAGTTTAGCGTAGAATTAATGACATGTATATTATTGCGATAACACTGTAATTCGATGTCCATAGTTGTGTGTTTGTTATTTATGTAGACACGAGTTTTAAAATGGTATATTTTTTTATATATAATTGTCCTGACTTTGAAAGATGTCTTATAGCGATCTTATTCAAGCGGCAAATATATCGTTGTAACGTCCTTTGTTTGCGCAATTTATGTACATATCAATAGAAATCAGTGCTATCTTATCAGTTACCCTTGGGCACGACTACAAATTATTGATTCGCGGTGATCATTGATCGTTTACTGATCAAGTTCCATTTACACCATTTTAAATATCCCAGAGACGTGGAACCTAATATTAGGTTCAGAGAAATGTGTTGACGTATACACAGACGATATACTTCACGCAATACAAATGTATCGACCACCACTGACAGCGTTTCTCTTTTGTGCGCTTGATATTTACATTAAAACAAACAAACTGACAAATACCTTTTTGGTATGTGATGCGCTTTCTCGGGTTGTTCCGATATTGATATATTGTGTACGCCTAGGAATCATTGTTTTGCATTTTGATCTGCAATGCTTCTGTGGTTGTATGAGGGAAACTGTCAAAGCATGAACATAATTATTTGGTACCACACCGATAAGATGTAATTTTATAGGATTAAACAATGAACTGTGTGCTGCTGAAAAGGAGCGGGGGAAAGCCGGACCAGTTTTTTGACATGTTCTCTTTTTTTTGGGGGGGGGATGGGGTGTGTGGAACGGGTGGGGGTGGGATGGGCGTGGGGGGGGATGGGGGGATGGATGGGGGGGTAAATCAGGGAGTTTTATAAGTCCAAAGCTTCTAAAAAGGCGTAGTCTTTTTTTTTGTTATTGAATAAGTATAATTTACTTTCAAAATATAAACATTTCTGTGTTGACCGCCCAGAGGGGCAGCGTGGAGGGGGAGATGACCAAAATGAACATTGTGCACCACCCTGCTAATTCACTCAGGACATTTCCCTATAATTGCAGAGTCGTTCATTCCGTTTTCATGTTATTGTTATTTGGACAATTAGAACACATAACGCAGCAATGATTTCAAAACGTGATGTGGTGGTTTTTGTGTGACTTTCTTTATTTGCAATACCTTCCATTATTATCTTTTATATTGCGTCTGTCCCAGTGTCTAGTGTAAGAAATACGTTAAGACTCTTAAGAAGGCGTTTTCAAACATTTGACTTTGAAGAAGATCGCTTTAGAAGGACATCCTGGTAGAGGCGGTAATGACTTAACTCCTACTAGTATCATACTGAATGAAAGTAAAAAGATCGTAATGTAAGATTTTCTAGAATCTTGAGATGGTACTTATTAACAAGGATGTAACGAGGCAATTCACATCATTCTATTGCACGGAGACTTCGGTGCAAACTTGCCTAAACAATGTAGTAAAAGTGACGGGGCTTGTTATTAAATTTTACACCTCATTCGCAATCGTCATGAAGCCTTCCTTAAACAATTGTTTGTTTGCAGTAACGCGACCGACTTACGAAATTGGGCCCGACTCAAAAGTTTTTATAGGCGTTTGTGAAGCGAAATTGTGTTTCGAAATGTTAGTTATATATTCATCATATTTTGATCTTAATTAATTCAAAAGGTTTTTATAATAACTAAACACTGCATTTGAATAACCTCGCAATAATATTTCCAATTTGAATAAAGAATATGCCACTGGCATACACTAAGCGATGTAAATTGCTCTTGTATTGTTTGTTTAGACAATTACTAAGCAATGTAAATTGCTCTTGTTTTTTTGTTTAGACAATTTGGTTCATGTCTAAGGGTCGTCTACATTTGTTCAACCCACCCCCTAAAAAAAATGAAATAAAATAAAGTAAAATAAAATGAAAATCGACCTAACTACCCACCTTGAAAATTCTGGGTCGCGTTACCGCAAACAAAACACAACTTTTAAGGATGGCCTGGATTATATTACGAGGATGCCAAATAACCTTCGACAGGTTATAATCTTTGAGAGCGAGTTAATACCTGAGAAGGTTTTTCCCCAGGGAAGCGATGTTTGCTTCCATTTATAAAAGTTCAAAATTTCAGCTGGTAATAATGATTCATGACATGTACGATATACTGTTGTTTTTTTCTTTATAAATAATTGCTATATTTAATCCAAACCTATTTACAACGAAATGTATTGACACTTTGATGTTCTGTCTAAAAGTAGCACGGAGCAAATGAGTTGGGCAACCTCTTATTGACGGGCGAGAGGGGGGAATTGCAGGTGAGTCAATGTGCAAAGTAACTTGGCTAGTCCGTGATTGTCACGCGTCTTGAAATAATTTCATAATAATGCAAGTCATCATATGACTACCTGTCACAATTTCACTCGTGCATGTGTTGCGTACGGTATAATTAATTAACGGTAACTCTAACGCTGATGTAAATGCAACATCACATGCAAATTAATAATATAATGTCATTATGTGTCACGTTGTTGTACCGCTTTTGCAAATCTGCGTGAAGTTTTTGAACACTTCCATACTTTGAACTGTTATTGACAAGTCATGGCCCAAACGTGTCATGTACCAACAATACAAAATACAAATAAACAACTATGGAATGATAATGGCACATATTACAACAAAGACATACGTGTATATTAACATGCATTAGTATGGAGAATGAGAACATATATCTTGTGCATGTCTCAAATGGACATCTTATTTCATAAAACCATAAATAATTATTAGAAAATATTAATTTCGTGTACTTAAAACAGACACTTTTTTTTTTAAAGAAGATGGGCAAGTAGCAAAAAAGTCCTGTCCATTGTATTCATATAAAGCAGCGACTATTTTATTACATTATGGTATGTCAAAACATATTTTTTCTTTCTTCTTTAAAATAAGAGCATAGAAATAGATAATGATTAATGAAACTCATATCG
The DNA here is from genome assembly GCA_027627225.1 of Congeria kusceri. NCBI lineage: Eukaryota > Metazoa > Mollusca > Bivalvia > Myida > Dreissenidae > Congeria > Congeria kusceri. The sequence goes on from CM051036.1 coordinate 15,254,901, forward strand.
AAACAAATAATTGTTAGACAAAAAAGGTACCAAAACGAAGGTTTCTATCAATATTATTATTAAAACGGCTAAGTTCAATGGATATCTAAACTTACATAATGTTGATAATGTTTGTGTGACTTCTATTTGAATTATTTCATATAAACTTACTTAAGAAAAAAGCAAAATAGACTTTGTGCAACATACATATTGATTTTTCATCTGGCCTTGATCAAACTTGCACAGCTTGTGTATGAGCGTAAGATTTCAAAATAATCCACAACTGGCCTAGATTGGGGTACACACACCAGAGTTATTGCTCTTGTAAATGTTTGTGAGGAAATATGTAAAAAAGGGACAGTGTGGAGCATAGAGACTTAATTGATTATCTAATCTTGACCAAAACTTGCTCTGTTTGTGTACGTCCATAACGTCTCATTTGAGGTCGGATGTGGGCCAAATCGGACTAGAAAATCCATAGTTATTGCCCTTTGTTTGTGAAAAAATCCATAATTCGTCAGTAATTGGCTTTCAGTCTCCATAGAGAATTAACTTTCATTCAAGGTTGACTAAAGTTATTTCCCCTTTTTATGAGAAAACTTGCAAAAAAGGACTTTGTGCAACATAGAAACGTCATTTCTCATCTCATCTTGATCAAACTTGCTTAGATTGTGTATGGCCATAAAATCTCATAATAAACCAAATAATTGTGGAACGACTTACAATAAGCATGGGCTTCCAAGTCAATCCACTTTGATATTGTGTATATTTGTATAATGCATATGTATGGAACGAATAAATATGATTAAACCAAATAATTGCCCAGATTGGGGTACAGACAACAGAGTTATTGGCCCTTGTTTGTGAAAAACGCATACAATGGACTACTAGTATGTTCAGGATAGAGACTTTATTTTTCTGTTCAGTTGTTAACCGGTAAGCTTAATATCATTTATAAGACCTCAACACGCAATTGAAATGCAAATACATCTAGTACGATGGTCTGTTTGATTGACTAGTCCTAATCGATGATATACGTAACGCTGACAGGCGTCTTTATTGCTGTCACTTGCGACTGTTTAGTAACGGTTCTGTAAAAATAAGAACAAAACACATGGAATTTAGCTGGATGTAAACTAACGTAAGTGTGATAGGGCATTGTAAACATATCGCCGATTGCTTGTTGTTGGTTTTGATCCAAAAAGTTTCGACCGTAGATGCATCTGACTTGCAACTAGCGATTGCCAGGTTAACTACAGAAGTAGGCCGGACAGGCATCTGTATTGTACCAGTCGATTTCCGGGGCGACAACAGTAAGATGTCTGTCTGATGTGGGTCATTTTTATAGGCGATGACATTCATCTGATGTTAGAGCTGGTCTCTTGCCAGGACTCAGGTGAGCGCGTTGGGCCATGACGGTCCTCTTGTGTGAAAATATCTGTAGAAAATCTATAGTTAGCGAATGTAAGACACGTTTGTGTTGTTTTGATAAGATTTCCGACGTGACTGGTACCATATGTTTATATTGAGAAGGGTCGCTTCCAAACCTGAAAGGTGTGTCTACACAAATACTGCTGTATTATCTATAGTTGGGGACCGAAATGGGGCCTCGTTCCTCAAATTCTGAAGTATATATAGGCCTATCCCCATTTGAGATATCTAAATGTAATTCAGTTTTTGTGAAAGTCCACTAGCGGATCCAGGTGGGGGATCCAGGTGGGGGAGTAAACCTTAAAACGTCCGGACCATACATATAAAGGCGTATATAAAACGGTAAAAACTGGATAAATGTGCTTTTTTTTCGCTCGTTCAATTTTGTCAACTTCAGTAAAACATAACCGACCTGGCCCGCCCTCTACGATCTCTTACGTACACCGTTGTACCGGCGCCAAAGTTAATCGAAATCGATAAACTATAGACAATGGGTATATATACCTTATTTGTGGATGATATTGTTTTCTTTATAAAATTCCAATATTATATAAACATGTCAGATGCAATACACACGTGACCGTTTGAACAGGATACCACAAAAAAGACATAAATACGTTTCGAATAAATATGATTTAAAGTTAAAATTCAAGTCAAATCAATGACTACTTTCAAGTATAAACAGCTTTGTTTCAATAGATAGCTTAGTTCCCAGAAATCTAAATCGACACTACGTCGGTATCACTTGCCGTTTTATTTTACAACGCAGTCATACGAGTATCTTTCACAATATTTCTTGTAAAAAACATGTTCGTTTGTCTGTCCGTTAGTTCGTTCGATGAAACAAAAACACAGTGCATAGCACATTTCCAGACCATTGATGAGCATGACTGTGAACGTGTGTTATTTAATGACATTCACACCGCAAATAGACCATTACAATTCGGTAAATGAAAAATACAAAAATTATCGATGCGTAAGTGTTAGAATTTAGTCAGGTACGGATTTTATATGTTTAAAGATGTTCCTGATAAATATATAACGATAAATATGAAATAAAGGCACATCAAACGAGGGCAATTTACCGCCAAAGCAGGTGTATGACATACAGATGAACCAACAAGTCTTTCGAACATATGGTGAAGTATTAATTTATTCAGTGAAACAAAGTGCATTTGGTAATGATGATGATGATGATGATAATGATGATGATGATGATGATGATGATGATGATAATGATGATGATGATGATAATGATGATTATGATGATGATGTGCAAAGATTTATCCTATATCTTTGATACGGATTTGTAGCTGATCACTGCAGACCCACATACAACAAAAAGGGTTATAACTGCGCGATCAAAAGTTTACGCCCCCCCCCCCCCAACACGAAATCCTGGAGCCGCCCCTAAAGTCTGCCAAATCTCGAACAAAACCAGTAAAACTGTACAATGCCCAGGAACAATAAGCAAAATACTGGCCTTCATGGCCGATGCAAAATTTTGATCAGGCGTCTAATTGCAAGCTTAGTATATTTAAGTGCCAGGCCAGTAATATGACGTTCGGGCCATCGGGGCGGCTAGCTCAGTTGGTAGAGCGCTGGACTACAAAACCGAGGATCGCGGGTTCGATTCCCAGCCCGGCCACATAACTTGTGTGAGGATTGGTAATGCAATTATTTCTACGGCCATTCTCCCCCTACCTCAGAATCAAGTAGGGCAGTTGTCAGTTACTGGCATAAGTATGTGCACTTGGTACTGGTAAACCAGCTTACCCAGGAAAATTGTGAGTAGGTTAACTGACCGCCGTTATATGACTGAAATACTGTTGAATACGGCGAAAAATCCAAACAAACAAACAAAACAAACAATGACGTTCGGGCCAGCAATAATTAACACTTTACCAGGCCTTGTGGCCAGCAATTGATTTATAAGTTTTGCGGACTCTGTGGGAATTCCCAGTTGATGTCGTGAATACCTTAATTAAAGCGTTGGTTCGTTACTACGTCACATCCGGTTCGATACAAAATGGCGCATTGCTCGAAATGTGCGAAATATCTGTGCATTTTGTGTATACTCGCATATGTTTGCATAGTTTGTGAAAGCTGATGCAAGAAATTGATTTTTCATTGCTGAATCTATGTTTAAACACATGAAATATAACATTTGTTACCAGGTTGTCTGTTGACCTTTAAGTGTACGATATGGATACTTTCAGTCAATATTTGCATACATTTATGGTTTATTTCTATAACAGGCACTATCCGTAATATAAAACAGTTTTGGATAAAATCTTCTAAATTTTCCCATAGGCCATAATTTTCCCCCTTGGGTCATACCTCATTACTCCCAACGAGTGACATAACAGCATTCAGTCAGTCGAGTGTAATATAGAAACGGCCAAATCGCGCGTTTCAAATACGGTAGCATTATTGTATACATGTATATATTACATGATTCATATCGAATTGTGCATATTTACATACGTTTAACCACGTACGACAGTCTTTAAGGGATTATTTTTTTGCAAATAGGTATTTGTGACGTGTTCTTTTTTTTGTATTATTCTGTCATCGAAATTACCAGTTTGTCTACACAAGCCATAATTCTAATATTATTACTTGAGGGCAAGACAATGTTACAAGACCACCAATGAGGCGTGTCGTGGGAAAACCGGGCTTAATGCATGTGCGTAAAGTGTCGTCCCGGATTAGCTTGTGCAAGTCCGCACAGGCTAATCCAGGACGACACTTTCCGCTTATAGGGCATTTTCTGTTTCAAGGAAGTATCTTCTAAGCATAAATCCACTATAGGCGGAAAGTGCCGTCCTGGATTAGCCTGTGCGGACTGTGTGTGACGTCACGTGTTTAACTCGTGATAAAGACAAGTGTTTTTATTCGAATGCTCATAAAATGCGATGAATGTACATCCAAATGTACATGTATATAAGCGTATAATATAATTATGATGTGTAATCTAAACGTTTTATTTGGAAAAGGAGTGCGTGCGTGTTCGTTGTTTGAGTTGCACCATGTTTGCTCCACCCCCCTGCTGTTCTGTGAGCTGATCACCATGTTAACTCCACCCCCTGCTGCTCTCTGAGCTAATCACCATGTTTGCTCCACCCCCCTGCTGCTCTCTGAGCTGATCACCATGTTTGCTCCACCCCCTGCTGCTCTCTGTGCTGATCGCCATGTTTGCTCCACCCCATGCTGCTCTCTGAGCTGATCACCATGTTTGCTCCACCACCCCCTGCTGCTCTCTGAGCTGATTCCCATATATGCTCCACACCCTTCCTGCTCCTCGGAGCTGATCACCATGTTTGCTCCACCCCCCTGCTGCTCTCTGAGTTGATCACCATGTTTTCTCCATTCCCCTGCTGCTCTCTGAGCTGATCACCATGTTTGCTCCACCCCTATGCTGCTCTCTGTGCTGATCACCATGTTTGCTCCATTCCCCTGCTGCTATCTGTGCTTATCACCATGTTTGCTCCACCCCCTGCTGCTCTCTTTGCTGATCACCATGTTTGCTCCACCCCCCCTGCTGCTGCTCTCTGAGCTGATCACCATGTGTGCTTCACCCCCCTGGTGCTCTCTGAGCTGATCACCATGTTTGCTCCACCCCCGTGCTGCTCTCTGAGCTGATCACCATGTTTCTTCACCCCCCTGCTGCTCTCTGTGCTGATCACCATGTTTGCTCCACCCCCTGCTCGTCTCTGTGCTGATCACCATGTTTGTTCCACCCCCTGCTGCACTCTGTGCTGATCACCATGTTTGCTCCACCCCCCTGCTGCTCTCTGTGCTGATCACCATGTTTGCTCCACCCCCCTGCTGCTCTCTGTGCTGATCACCATGTTTGCTCCACCCCCTGCTGCTCTCTGAGCTGATCACCATGTTTGCTCCATTCCCCTGCTGCTATCTGTGCTTATCACCATGTTTGCTCCACCCCCTGCTGCTCTCTTTGCTGATCACCATGTTTGCTCCACCCCCCCTGCTGCTGCTCTCTGAGCTGATCACCATGTGTGCTTCACCCCCCTGGTGCTCTCTGAGCTGATCACCATGTTTGCTCCACCCCCGTGCTGCTCTCTGAGCTGATCACCATGTTTCTCCACCCCCCTGCTGCTGTCTGTGCTGATCACCATGTTTGCTCCACCCCCTGCTCGTCTCTGTGCTGATCACCATGTTTGTTCCACCCCCTGCTGCACTCTGTGCTGATCACCATGTTTGCTCCACCCCCCTGCTGCTCTCTGTGCTGATCACCATGTTTGCTCCACCCCCCTGCTGCTCTCTGTGCTGATCACCATGTTTGCTCCACCCCCTGCTGCTCTCTGAGCTGATCACCATGTTTGCTCCACCTCCCTGCTGCTCTCTGTGCTGATCACCATGTTTCCTCCACCCCCTGCTGCTCTCTGAGCTGATCACCATGTTTGCTCCACCCCCACCCCCTGCTGCTCTCTGAGCTGATCACCATGTTTGCTCCACCCCCCTGCTGCTCTCTGAGCTGATCACCATGTTTGCCCCCCCCCCCCTGCTGCTCTCTGTGCTGATCACCATGTTTGCTCCACCCCCTGCTGCTCTCTGTGCTGATCACCATGTTTGCTCCACCCCTGCTGCTCTCTATGCTGATCACCATGTTTGCTCCACCCCCTGCTGCTCTCTGTGCTGATCACCATGTTTGCTCCCCCCCCCCCGCTGCTGTCGGTGCTGATCACCATGTTTGCTCTACCACCCTGCTGCGCTCTGTGCTGATCAACAGGGGAATGTTGAATAGCTGTTTTAATATGCTATATGCTTGCAAGTGTTGCATGACAAATAAAAATAGCTATATTCAAAAACCTAAATTAGAAGCATAAGTTAAAGAATGATAAAGAAACAGGATTTTATGCCGTATTAATCAAACAAATGGCCCGACCCCCCTTTTTGATTATGCATGTAGTATTGTGCAGCGGATGGACATGTCCGTTAAATAAGTTGTTATACACTCGAAATTTTCCAATTTAATAAGTAAGTGCTTGTTATGTGAGGACAATATTTGTTATACATTATTTAATGAATCCGCCGCCCAAGATTTTTACAAATCCGGAAGAAATAAAATTCATTGTCCCAGGCTTATCAAAAGCCTGGCACAAAAATAAATATAATTATACTGAATTGTGCGTTCTATTTGCAATCTGTATGTACCTACTTCAACAGCAGCGATGAATACACGTTGACTGAGTGATTGTTATATAGATCATCTAATAGAACCTGACATCAATGCTAAACTTTCTTTAAAGTGCTATAATTTAATGTTGCTTTTCAACTGTACAACATTTGGTATTGTAAAAAGAAAATATTCAAGTTTATTTTTGCCCTCCATCCATCCATGTTACACGTATCGTACACATCCGATTCACAATTTATTTACAATAAGTGTCTAAGTGTACGATACTAGGCCGAAAATAAAATATTGTTTGTTTCCCCTCCCGCGACCCATGCTAATAAAGGGTGGGTCGGTAGGTCGGAAAAATATTATATTTTTATACACAATAAGTCATTTTCATTCACGTTTTCCTTATGTTCGAAATGTTACGTTATAGTATAAATTCTTAATATTTTCGTTATAGTAGATTAATAACGTTCTGCTTATTTACGTAATACTAAGTTCTAATTACCTTACAATAATTTATCAAAATTGAACAAACAATAACATACGTTAAAAATAAGAACGTTAATTATAAAAACCTGTTAAAACTAAGGTGTAATAGCGTGACGTTGCAATTTGCCGGGCATCCAAAACAGAACGCTGTTAACAACAGCCATAGCAACGGTGACTGTCAAACTGCGGCTAGCAGTTTGTAGCTGAAAAGCGTGTTACACGCTTAGCACGTGGATAGTGTTTAAAAGCATCAATCTGTAATACTGTATCTGAACAACGCAAATGCCAGAGCATAAATGAATTAGCATTCTATGGAAATAAAAACGAACAGGACTTTGTTCATTAATAAAAAGAAAGCAACAGAACATTTTTGATAAGTTAAAATAAAACGAAAAGGCGCTGAAGTTTATTTACTTTCATTTTTGACAAGGACTTTAGTTCCGCTAACTTTCATTCTAATGTTGCCTCAGCCAAAGTTCTTGCATAATTATAATCCGTGTGCAGTGATGAGTTTGAATAACACTTTCGTTAATTATTACTAGATCTAGTAATTGACGTTTGACGCGATCAGTTTGTCGAGTTATATGACGTCGTAATTCATATTCTTAGCAAACGGTTCCTCTCACCAAAATTCACCAAAATTATGATATTATTTATAATTATTTATTTATTCACTATTTTAATTTGTAGTAATTTATTACAAACGCGGCTGTTAAAAACACGCATATCTATAAGAAAACACATACCTAACGCAAATGTGTTACAAATGACTTGCACCTATACCACTTAAAATTAGAATGAGGGCGTGATAAACTTTCTAACGACGACGCTCATTTGCATGTTGGAAATTTTATGCATTATGCGTTCTCATTGGCAGACTGTTTGGCTCTTGTTAAGCTGACTCCTCATGCGTGAAGATTTTTATCGATAATGGACACTTGGTGCATAAAGGCGAGTTTGTTAATTGCCGGTGGGCGTTCTTTGTCTTTAAAAAAGACATGCATATGCGAGCGGAAATGTTGCGCCATAGAATCTGACACTGAATATTATGGCGTCCTTTTCGTAAAAGAATGCGTCAAAATACGCCGAATTACGCGTTACCGAGAACTGTCCGTTCAAAGTCATTTTATAAGCGTCTTTTGAAAGTAAGATTTGTACACGCTTTTGGATTCTTTTTAAGGATTCGCACCCCGCATTTGCACACACAAATAAAATAAAATATTGTTTTCTTTGGTCTATAAAATGTTTTGGGTCGCGGCGATTTTGATGGGTCGGTCGCGGGAGGGGAAACAAATAATATTTTATTTTAGGCCCTATTGCAGTTCATAAGTGCTGAGTCATAGTTTGTATATCCGTTAAAATGATACACTTCCCAATGGCTCTTGAAACGGTTTCCAGATTCCGGTTTTAAAATTTAATGCAGTATTCAAGAAATATGCGCTATGTGCAAGACATTAAACTGAGAGATTTGTTACTATATTATCTAGCAATTTATTTTTAGTACATGTTTTGTTTTGTTTTTCGACGTTTGGAGATGCAGAACAATCGTTTTCACATGCATGTATCTTTAATTTTAGTCCTATTTAACTTGATAGACGATACAATTTAAAGTAATTTGATGCGTTGCAAATGCGATATACGGTAATTTGATTGGATGAAATGTCGCTAGACTTCATTCTTTATTTATGTGTGCATATATACATGTACATGTATTCTGATATCTGTGAGTTCGCGTTATACCTACGGATGTTAATAGTATTCGGATATCCGAAGTGACGGATACTTGTAGTATTCATGTGCAATTAGGCGTAAAAATATGTTTGTTTCAGGTTACCCGACCTACCCTAAAAAAAACCGACCCTAGAACATTTATTGCGGTTGTTAGATATTTTTTGTTCTATTTATGCTTTTCAATAATTAAATGCTTTTTTGGTTAAATAAGTGTTTCGTTTTGATAGAATCCACTTTAAAACAATGTTTAAGGATATCTTTTTCTTGCTTAGTTGTTTGTTTTGGGCTATTTTTGCTGTTTGGCGCACGTTTACAGTCATTCTCCTGCTTAGTTAATTGGTTTTGGTTGTTTTTGTTGCATTTTGGACAACTAATGTGTTCAGGTTGTACAGTTGAACGATCTAGTATCCAGAAGTATGTTGTGAAGGATACACAATTATATTTCTGTTGTTGTCTGGATGTTGTTGTTGTTGTTGTTGATGATGATGATGTTGTTGATGTTTTTGTTGTTGATGATAAAGATGATGATCTTTATCTTGTAGTGTTTATGACGTATACTTAAGGTCATGAAAACTGCCACTTTTTGGACACTTTATTATTGTTTTTAATTTAAAGTAACTGGATTGTTTTTCATATCAACGTGTTGGATTTTCGTTTTCTAAAAGATACGGTTAACCAGGTGACCGGCCTATTTGTTTGATGATTCAGTTGAATGAAGCTGGAACTTGTGAAATCATATATCCTTTCTACCCTAATAGATGTACATAAACTTAAAAATATGCTCGAACTTAAGTTGCGTGTATAATGACCTCAGATATACTTGCTGCCACTATTTGAACAACCAAAACGCGAATGCCATCTATCCAATCTTTCCAATTTATTCGCATTTTACATTTTGTTAAACACCCTTCTTATCGGTAGTAAGTAAATATTTGCTAAATTGTTTTAACTGTCCAACTAATGTTTTTTACTGACAACGTGTACGATTTTTATCGTTCCAGGAATATCGATCATTTGTGCCAGTTCTCTAGAAGCGAGCACCCTGAAAATAACGACTGTACCTGTTTGACACTTCGATGAGCCGAATATAAGAGAAAAAAATTCGCCTTAGCTGGTCGTGTGACGCGCCATCAGAAAAACAAACGTACAACGTTCAAATTTCCTGCATTGTCAGCATGCGAAGATAGTGTTACACAACATCGCGCGCATATTCTGAAATCTCATGCATTTATATTTGAGGAAATTGTAAATTGTACATGAACCGAAACTAGTTTTTGTTGACAAAATTCGTATTTTTAACATGTAAAGGATTCGTTGGGAGTAATAGAGGAGTGAATCTCTGTGAAGAGCTGAGTGGTGTTGGTGTTACAATACCTGAAAAAGTACAAATAAATGCGTTGGAGGAAAGTAAGTTTCACAGATGACATTTCAAGAAATGAAATACTGGTAGATGAATAAGGGACCTGTTGAAATTTTAACATTATTTGTTTTACTCAATACGACACGTATGGAGCGACAAATCTCCAACGGGTCATACGAGCTAGAAGGCGAGATTCCGCCAACGGAGGGTCTTCTGAGGTCAATCGAGTGCTTCTTCTGCAATGATCGATTAACCGACCCGAAGGAGATCGATTGCGGTCACGTGCTCTGCTCGGCTTGTTTGAACGAGTACGTGCAGGAGTGCCCGTCGGTCAATGACGTCACGTGCCCGCTGTGTCATCACGTGGTTCGCGTGCCGGAGAAAGGCGTCTTGGCCATGCCAACGCATGTGTTGTATCAGGATTTGGTGCGCGAGGTGAACGCGCTGGAAAATACGAACACGTTGTCACGTGGCTCGTGTAAATTCTGCAGCGACGAGCACAAACTTCCCGCCACCGTCAAATGCGTCTGCTGCAAAGTCGCTATGTGCGAGAACTGCGCTACGAACCACGTGCACAACGGTATAAATAAGGTGATTCCCATACACCGGAAACAGGACTCCATACTGTGCGACGTTTTGCCGGGCAGGGACACCGCATGCCCCGTGCATCCGACGGAATCGGTGCTGTTTTATTGTAAAAAGTGTCAGTGCTGCGCGTGCTATAAGTGTAAAGATGAAAAACACCGGGAGCACGAGGTGGTAGATTTGATTGACGCCGCCACGCCCGCGAAAACGTTCATCTCTGATATTCATACGCGAGTGAATGATTATATTAGCGAAACAAAAGAGGCCCTTCACGATATCGAACGCATAGGCGCGGAATATGGCAAGAACGTTGATTCTGCAGTAAAACGCATAAACGAACAAGTTGACTTGCTAATCAATCACATATTGAAGGAGAAACAACGTCTGCTAGACGAACTCCATTCCCACGAGGGAGACGTGGAGTCCAGACTTAACTTGTGCATGGCGGAAATGCACGCTAAAGAAACACGAGCGCAGGCACTGGGGGATTTGACGGATAACTTGATTTTCTACGGCACGGATGCGGAAAATACTATATACAAGGATAAGGTCGACACTCGCTGGAAAGAGTTACAAGAGGCGAAACTGAGTAGGTTTGGGCAGGGATACAAAATGGGCGTTAAATTTTTCATGAATGAAAGCCTCACAGCAGTGTTGTCTAAAGAGCTTGGCACTTTAATGGTCTCTCAGACGCTCTCTCCGTGGACTAGCCGGAGGTCCAAGCCGTTCGATAACGTGGTTCCGACCGGCTCTGGCCCGATGGACGCTTCCGATCTGCAGAAGAAAATGCGGTCCGCGATGTCGAATGACTTTTCCCTCAAGCGGTCTCAGATCTTCACGAAATTCGTGGATCCCAAGTGGAATTTGGAAACCTACAAGACGAGTAAGGTCACTGGTCAGACGGTCACTGTATGGCTCAAGACAAACGAAGAGAGCGAAAACGTCGCCCGAGGGTCCAAACGCATTTCTATGCGGTCCGTTTCGAGTCCGTGCCTTATAGCGGAGGTGGAATCGTTTAACGTTGACGGCGAACACGAGTATAAGAAAACGTTCGATAAACTTCCGGATGGAACTATAGTCAGATTGGCAATAGGCGGCAAAGATACTATCATTCTCGCTGTGTACCCGGGCCACTTTGCCTCGTCAATCATCAGCCAGGCGAAATTGCGGTCTTTAACAAAGAAAGACACTGAGGGCATTTACGTTGCGGTGTTGGAGAAAGGCCAGTTCGTCTGTGGTGAACTGCGCAAAATCCCGATCCCGGAGGGTCCCGGTTTTGACTTTGAGATCACCAGTCGAAGTCTTATTGTGGTGAAACCTCTCCTGCAAAAACACCTCAAAGTGTACAACCAGCAGTCCGTGGCGGTAGCTACAAACCACGAAGAGCACGATATCACCGTGCTGAGGATCATGGAATCCCCGGAAAACGAGATCGTCGCTATGTGTCGGGACCCCGAGGGCAGCATATTCTGCGAGACCATCACGGAAACGGCCGAGCGGATACGGAGATTTACGTTCTCGTCGGAAATGCTTAAGCCGATGAGATGCGAATTTCGAGAGGCGCGATTCGATCGGTTCGGCAACGTGTTGGTGCATTTTCAAGCAAGCGGATGTCAAGATGTGCTTTACCAAGTAACGCGCTCGGCAAGCCGGAAGGAATTACTTACAAAACCGGAACTACTTCATAAAATCGACAAGTTGGCAGTATTGCCGGACGGAAGATTATGCGCGTTCGACAAGGCGGAATGCGTTCTGATGACCTTGAAATACTTATAACACGTTTACACCCAGTCAAATAGGATATCTAAATGTATTTTTCATTTCGATCTGTTAAAAATTACAATGTAACAGATATGCAGCAAAACACTACCTTCTTATATAAGAATGGACCCCGCGAAATAGGATGACTTACATACGGCCAGTTTTAAATTTACATACATTTAGTATACAGGAAACCATAACGTTGTAACAAGTATACAGCCATTGAAATATGCCTGTTGACTAAGTGTGTGGTTCCGTTCGGTCTGTTTCAGGTCACCATAAACCAGGGTCCGTATACCCCAACCTATTCATAGACTTAAGGAAAACGGAAAGACGTAGACTCAAGAATGTAATACATGTTCGTTCGCAGACATGCTGGGTACCAATGTCGCTTATGCCATTAATGCTGGGTACCAATGTCGCATATGTCATTAATGCTGGTTACCAATGTCGCATATGTCATTAATGCTGGGTACCAATGTTGCTTATGTCATTAATGCTGGGTACCAATGTCGCATATGTCATTAATGCTGGGAACCAATGTCGCATATGCCATTAATGCTGGGTATTAATGTCGCTTATATCATTAATGCTGGGTACCAATGTCGCTCATGCCATTAATGCTGGGTTCCAATGTCGCATATGTCATTAATGCTGGGTACCAATGCCGCATATGTCATTAATGCTGGGTTCCAATGTCGCATATGTCATTAACACATCGTTCAAATTTCTAAATAAAGAATGTTCTAATAGACATGTCCAACGTTTGCCGATGTTGGATCCGAATCCGATAGAATGTTTATTTCAGGGGTCGTCTCAAAACGAGCAGTATTATTTGAAGTAAATGCGTAGCAATACTATCTGGTTTGTTTTCAAAATTACTATGTAAAAGGGACTGAAACAAATGCATTTTTCCGTTATATGTTTCTCGATGTTTTGTATATAAAAAACACTTTTCAAGTGTTAACAAACGCTTCAGTCATATGAAATATGGTGACGCATCCATATTATCCACAACTCGAAGTTATCTTACATCTCGTATCGTTCGTTTAACACACGCACACTATTGCGTAATTAATATGTGTCGTCAAATTGATATATGTTTAGATATATTTCAACATACAGAAGAACATAAGAAGAGCTGAATATCTTACTCTGAATGATATTTTTATGTTTTGCATGATGTGATGGCATGTGATGTTACGTCAACAGCCCCTATTTGTCATACTGACCTCGCATACCATTCCATTCTTGAAACGTTGGTTATTTGATATAGTCCGCTATCTAGTTTTGGAACAGAGGAACAAGAAAGGTTGCTACATAATTAATTGTGAAACGTTAAATAAAATTATCAACATGTAGGTTTGGTAGGATCTTCCACTAATGGTGAACATTATAATTATAAAAAAAATAAGCTGGACAAATTTCTATATTTAGTCCACAACAATCAGTGTGGTAAATATGTCTATTAAAACATAAGAAACGACTACAGACATAATTATCTCTAGTACTACATTGCTACGCACATGCGCATTATTGATTTCAAGAATCACGTGTCTATCGTGTAACACGAAGTAGCATTACAGTTACATCGTGTGGATAAAATGAACGACGGTAAAATATTGGTGTATAAAATCCATTATGTATTTAAAATACTTAAGTTAATGAACTACGCGAAAATTTTAAAGGAAAATTAACAAAACATATAATTTAAGTGTATGTTACATATTGCATAACCATTTCTTACCTTTATCATATTTCTTTCAAATTTAAACTCATAAATATTAATTGTACATATAACATTTACCAAAACTCACGACATACGCGAGCTCCGCATACAACCTGTAAGGCCAAAAAAACGCTATGTTTATTACGCGAAACATCTTGTTTTATTATACCTCACCCTTTTGTTTTCCTTCTTTGTTCATATGAAAACAAGCAGTCAATAATTTTAAATATAACACAGCAGTATCACCCGCTATGACCTCGTAACGATCGACAGGTTGATCGGAGTTAAAAAGCCCTGTTTCGGTATAATAAAACATTCAGTGCATTTTTTGAGGGCGATAGTGCATTTTGTCAACCCTAGGAAATACTGTTGCCAAAGGCAATATTTATATAATATATCGCCGCTTTGCGTATTGAAATATATCAGAGAAACTAATGTTTTAAGACAAAGCAACGACGATGTGTTGCATATGTTGCGAAACACCCAACTAGGTGGCGGGATATCATTGAAGACATACAGACTTCGAAAAGCTGAAACGTTTTTTATCATTCCAGAAACACAAACATTTTATTGCGTCGTCAAATTTGACAAAAATGTTGAGACAACCCCCACATTTACGTACTGCTTATCGGATTAAGTTTTCAACATCGGATTCGGCAGACGTTGGAAATGTCTAATTAGAGGTGGTGACTACCAACTACAATTGAGTTCAACAGCGCTCTTAGAACAGAACCGTTTCAAGAATATACTCCATTCTTGAGTCAAAGAATGGGTAGGTGAATAGGGGCCCAATATGCAGCAAAACCAGAAATACTTCTAACAAGAATGCAACCAGTGAAATAGGATGTCATTGTGTAGTTTTCTATTCTGTCTGTTTCAAGTGACCGTGTACATATGTACCTGGGCCCGTATTGACAAAGCTCCTTAGGGGAAACTTTAGTAAATTTCCTAAATTCAATAAATTCCTGAAGCCTCTGAATGTTTCTTCAATAGGTATTTTTACATTTAAATGTTTTAAACTAGTAAATATAAATTTTATGTTTTGTATTTTACCATTTTGTATACAGAAATCATTTGATTTCGAATAGAAAATGTGATCTGAATTTTTCATTTAAGTACAACTTAAGTTACGATTTTCCTTAGGAGCTTTGTGAATAACGAGCCAGGACCCAGTTGCTCAGAACTATGGCCAGTTCAGCTAACAGGTTAATTTGCTTGTAATAATATTTTTATTTGCACCAAAAGTTAACGGGCTGTTAGCTTAATTGGCCGTTAGAGTAGTTGAAGCAATTGGGCCCAGATATGCATACAGCAAAACTTGATCTTGTAAATAATTGTATCAAGTATACGACCAGTGAAATAGGATGCCTTTAGAGAAAGATTTAGGTTCAAAAAAGGTACAGGGTTCTGCTTAAAAGGAGCATGGTGGAAAACTGACCACTTTGTTGACATTTTCTAATAATCTGCTAAATCCAGGGTTTTCGTGAGTTTAGTGCTTCTAATTAAGTTTTTAAGCATGGTCTATTTATTTGTTATTGAATATTTCCAAATTATATTGAATTTCAAAAGATATCCAATATTTCTGTGTTGACCAGCCCAGAGGGGCAGCAGGGGGGGGGGGGGGGACCAAAAAAGAACAGGGTGCAGCACCCAGCTATTTGCTCTAGATCTTTCCCTATGCCCTAGGGTGTTATAACATTCAGTTTGTTTAAAGTCACTACATGTTTGTAGTACCTAGTATACGACAAAACTTGTTGTTGAAATACGTGTTACAAAATACACCACAACATAGCCATGAAGTACTTGTAACTTGCAAGTCGAAGTAGGGCAGTTGTCAGTTATAGTGCGAAATTATTAACCTGACACACATGAATATTCCGTATGCAATCGGCATATATTTATAGATACCACGACATGTATTTGCGTTGCGTCATTGTAAATTGATATCGTATTGGTTTAGATATGGTAAAGCACGAATGGTGTAGTGGAACAGATGCCGCGCTTGCGTTGCGACGTTTTGAGTCTCGAACTCAAACGCAGAGTCTCGGCATCGACATTTTATAAACATTTTATTTTACACATTTTGTTGCGGGTTAGTACTCACGTGTTTCACGATTTATCCATTTAGTGTGTGATTGTAATTGCAAAATTGATACATGTACTATAAAAATAATTCAAACATAAAAGTAACACAATAAAATATTCGACATTTTTTATTTATATCTCACGATCCGCATATTTTAAAAATAACTCGTAACATTTTTAAAAAAGGTCGCAGTAAGACGGAATGGAACTCATTTCGATAGCGTGCGGCGTTTGCACTTATATCACACGACCATTAAATATTACTCTCGCTACCCCTTATTTAAATATAGATCAACATAAATTCCTATAACAGAAACTCGTCCAAAGTAACGCAAACAACCGAACACACTTACGATTTGTCACGAACATTAATAAGTGTCAGGTTAATAATTTCACACTATACTGGCATAAGTATGTGCACTTAGTATTGGTAAACCGCTTAGATCGGCTAAGCTTGTCCAGGAGAAGTGTGAGTAGGTTAACTGGACGCCGTGATATGACTGAAATACTGTTAAACACGGCAAAAAAATCCAAACAAACAAACACGTATACTCCCAGTGAAACATTAATGACTTGGTGTGCAATTCCATACAGTCACACGGTTAAAAGTTACTTTTATAAGTGGTATACACCAAAAGATGACTTTAAAATACTTGCAAGAAGTATACGCCAAGTAAAATGAGATGACTTGGTGTGATATTCCATTTTATCACATGCTATACCTTGTCTCCCGTGTAATACAACCATTACGAATATATCTATCTGTGTAAGATAACATTCTGAACGTTTTGATTGGTTAGATATTCTTTGACTGACCAATCGCATGACGTTATTTTGGTGAAATGACGTTGTCAGCATGAAATGGTAATGACGTTTTTTTTTCGTTTAAAAGCATGTGATAAAAAATATCTGACACTCGTTGTCATTTTATACCATATTTTATTAAACTCGTCCAGGAAATTCGTTAGTAAGCGAGCTTACTAACAAAATTCCTGAACTCGTTAAATAAAATATGGTATGAAATGACAACTCGTGTCAGATCCTATATGAGTCTGTTCACATTTACTATGTTCATGGTAGGCAATATAGAACTGGGCCTATATTTACAAAGCTCGTTAGGGAAAACTTAAGTAAATTTCTTAAGTCTGTGTATGTATGTTTTCCATACAAAGATTTAATTGTGTAAATTTGATCTAGTCTAGTGCTCATGTTTCATAATATACCTCATTATGAACAGACATCATTGCATTTCAAGTAAAACATTGATCTGATTTTTTTTACTTAAGTTCAACTTAAGTTAAGATTTCTCTTCGAAGCTGTGTGAATACCAGCCCTGGTGACCTTTCTAACAATTCACTAAGGAAGAGTAAAAATCTGTTTTATTTTTGGTCTTGTTTCCATGATGGTTATGTAGACTATTCATATGTTCTTATGTTCAATATATATCATAGGAATGAATATATATATATATATATGTTTTGTTATTTGTTAAGATGTTCGTAGTGTTTCTCTTATTCTTTTCATTTTAGTCGGTTTAATAATATTAGTCAGACAGTTGCAGTCTAGTTTTATTGTGATCGGAAATCGGATGTTTTACATTTACATTGCTATCTAGTATCTACATACCATGTATAAACACGTATGTACACGTCTCATGCATTCTATTGTATATTGCATTATATCTGATTGTCATCATCATCAGCAGCATAATCATCATCATCAGCACCAGCATAACCACCACCATCATTATCATTATCACTACCACCAGCATCATCAAAATATCATGATCTTCATCATCATCATCATCACCGTCATGATCATTATCATTGTCATCATCATAATCACCACCACCACCATAATTATCATTACCACCATCACCAACGGCATTATCAGTATAAGTATCATGATCTTCATCATCGTCATCATCATCATCATCTTCTTCTTCGTCATGGACATCATCGTCGTAAGTACTAGTGATAATAGGAAAATCAGTTAAATGGTATCAAATCGTTCTTACATATTGTATAAATCGCAAAGGTTCTTTACAAAACGGCTCTGTCTCTTTAATGAGCCGAGTTCTCAGATATAAAGGTATACGTATACGTGTAATTGTATTATTAGTATTAATAAATAATTAAATCCGATTGCTTTTATTTATATACTAGTAAGGACTGTAGGCCTATGACCATGTAAGGTAAGTGGGCCAAGAAGGCCCTGGGTCGCTCGCCTGAGCTTGAAGGGACTTTTGAAGTATGCCTTTAAATGTCTTATCTTGACAGATTTCAGCATCGGAACTAAAAAGCTCAAGTTTAATAACAAGAAATGTATTAAGAAAAGAAAAAACAAGGTTTCCACCTGGGGCCTCCGAATTAAAAGGCTATCGCCTTAACCACTCGGCAATTCCTACTTCAATATTTCACCCTGCATTATTTACTTTATGCAAGTGTTTCACGTGATGTCAACAGTTACAACAAAAACAACACTTATAAGTTTCAACTGACGGTTACTATTAAACGAAACGGTTTTTACAGTATATTTCTAGGTCCGCAGTGTTATTTTGCTCCCTTGTATACACTGTTCTTTTATTTTTGGAATCGGTGACAAAAAGTAAAAAAAAAATTGTCAATTCGTCAATCTGTAAACAGGTCCCTTTAATGTATCATGATTGGCTTGTACAAATGTAACAGCATGTTCAGAGATGTTTGAAGTAAATGTTGACAACGGGCTACAACGACGGACTACTGACTGAACAAGTTTGTGCTCAGGTGAGCTAAAACGTTGCAAGTGGTTATACATTAAGGCCTTGGGTGTATACAAATATAAATGACAACAGATCTATATCAGATCGCAAATCAACTTCTGCTGATAAGAAAACAGACCACAAATGCCCCTGGATATGTTTGGCAATACACCTGCAAGCGCGTGCTTTTGTTACATGTATTTAGTGCTAGATTTAAATAGTGTGAACGATTTCCTCTTGATATAAGATTTAAAGCGTCGAAATTCTTATCAGGACATTTTTGCTACAAACATCACGCGAAGAATACACCCTCTGACCGCCATTTCGCCGTTTTGAGACATTCAAGTATTTTGTGCGATTAATAAACGCTGTTTTGTTGTTTTTGTTGATATTTAATTCTTCAGTGGAAATTAGGAAATCAGATAACAGAAGGAAGGAGGAAAAATACTGACAATGCATTTAATTATTCGAATATCTACCGTACAGTAACAAGCTAATTACAGTATAAAAGCAATGCCTAAATATTGGGTGACGTGGAGCAAGACTATTGTAAATGATATCAATTATGTATTTGGTTACCGTAGTCTGGCACTGAACCCTCGAAATGTGGCACGGAATTTAATTTACCTATATTCCTATACGTGACCGTTGAAATTTTATAATGTTTTGAAAAAAATATATTACTAGCGATTGAAACATTTCCGCGATCTGCCATATTGTCTCGATTAAAGTGATACACAATAAAATACAAACGTGCAAAATGTGTACATGTCCGTAAAACATCAGAACGCGATTCTGCTGATTTTTTTAATCCCCCGCCGCAAAGCGGGAGGGGGTTATAGGAATGCCCTTCGTCCGTCCGTCTGTCCGTAACATTTTCGTGTCCGCTCCATATCTTCTATACCCTTTGAAGGATTTTCATGAAACTTGGCTCAAATGTTTAGGTCATTGAGACGATGTGCCGAAGGCATGAGTCAGTCACGCCGGCTCAAGGTCAAGGTCACACTTGAAGGTCAAATATTCGAGCCCCAATTTCGTGTCCGCTCCTTATCTCCTATGCCTTTTGAAGGATTTTCATGAAGCTTGGCTCAAATGTTTAGGTCATTGAGACGATGTGCAGAAGGCATGGGCCTTTCACGCCAGCTCAAGGTCAAGGTCACACTTGAAGGTTAAATGTTTAGCCTCCATTTTCGTGTCCGCTCCATATCCCCTATACCCTTTGAAGGATTTTCATGAAACTTGGTTCAAATGTTTTGCTCATTGAGACCATGTGCAGAAGGCATAAGCCAGTCACGCCAACTCAAGGTCAAGGTCACACTTGATGGTTGAAGGTTTGAGCCTGTATTTTCATGTCCGTTCTATATCTTCATGAAACTTACCTCAAATGTTTATCACATTGAGGCAATGTGCAGAAGGCATGAGGCACTCACGCCACCTCAAGGTCAAGGTCACACTTGAAGGTCAAATGTTTGAGCCTCCCTTTTTGTGTCTGCTCCATATCTCCTATGCCCTTTGAAGGATTTTCATAAAACTTGACTCAAATGTTTATCACATTGAGGCAATGTGCAGAGGGCATGGAGCAGTCTTGCCACCTCAAGGTCAAGGTCACACTAAAAGGTCAAATGTTTAAGCCTCCATTTTCGTGTCAGCTCCATATCTAAATTTATGCTACTGTACTTTCATATCTGGTCCAACTGTGCCAGATTAAGGTCAGTGTGACACTTCAAAGTCACCTTTAAAATCTAACGAAGGATCACGGCGGGGGATATAATTGTCCTTTGGACTGCCTTGTCAAAGTTACATTGGCATTTAATATTATTTTTCTATACTTCAAGGGTACCGGTACTCTGTAAATGTCAATGTAAAATTTTGAAATATAAAATATGTTTTAATATTTTAAGATGTATACATATTGAAGGAATCATTTCTATTTATTAAATAACACAACATTTCATTCAATATTTTGCAAGAAAAAAATCAAATTAAAATTGGTTATTTAAACAACAATACGTTTTTGTGAAGATTTTAAATGTATACCGAAACCTCACACTTTTATTTGCCACATTTTAAAGAGTATTTACACGAATACACATCTTATCTGGAGCACCAAATAAATGCAATTTATAACGACAACAATAAACATCCGCTTTTCTTTGTTTATGAATAACATTGATATCTGATATCTAATGTATAAACGAAATCACAAACAACGATACTGGTTAAAACAATAAACTGACAAGTAGATTATGACTACGTAACACATAAATACAACTAAACGTCATGATTGTACAGTTAAATGAACGAATTACAAATTTGGTAAGACGTGGTAAACAAATAAAAGCAAATATTTGAACAATAAACAATGCGGACTGAACTAGAAACTAAAATCATATGTGCAACATGTGTACCATTGCAGATATCACGCGAAAACATCGTCAATCTATTTCGCTCACCATTTATAACATAGAGGATATTTTTTGATTTCGGTGTAAGTTCATATTTTAGTCCAAAGGTGTTCAAAGGAAATATCTATTTTCTATGATCACGAGTGAAATCAAATACGATCTTACACCGAAATCAACAAATTTTCTTTTTATTTTATGCTTTTTTTTCTACCGTTTTTTTTGACATTTTAATTGCTATAAAACTGGGTTTAATTGGAAAATCTCGCGGGACTCGTAACATCATGACGTCAAAATAATGACGTCATTTCACAATTTTGAGTCCGGTATAGTTGACGGTCCGTTTCATTTACTGTATTAAAATTGGGAACCATTGAGAAGCACTATTTCTCGATAAATAACTGGAAAGCATAAAATAAAACATTTTTACCTCGGCAAATAGTCATCACCAATACATGTTTGCAAATATTCTGAAGCTGTTTTCATAAAAATTCATGTATTTTGATAGCTTTTGATTATGAACAGATCGTTTGTTTTTTTCATGCCCTCTAATTCACGTAAAATAGGACAAAAATACACACAAGGCAAATATTTATTTATACGTCTCAGCACTATTTCAAGATTTGCGACACAGCGAATAGTAGAAATAGATGAAATAGTTAACTTTAACAGGAGTTTCAAGATGTTACCTATAAGCTTTGTGGATGAAATTTTGTTTAAATCTGAAAGAAAATATACAGTCCTCTGTCATTTACAAACAAAATATATAGATCTAATAATTCTACACTTCATGTGTGGACTTAATAATCATCTAACAAAGCATGAGTTAATTAACAACCCATAGTTATAAGCCAGAGAGTCTTTATTTAAATTTATATTAAACAAAGTCTATTGCCTGTGAAGAAATAAATATTTGCGTAGTACCTAGTGCAGAATATAACATGTCTGTCTTATACTTTTGAGCCGATTTTGACAGTAATTAAGTTTGTAATATCAAATACATTTACTGTTAAATCAACATATTGGAAAGTTTCTGATTGGCAAGCAATGTGTTTCCTCGAGTACAATAAACAAAATGCAATTCTGGAATTAAATGCGAACAAATGACTATATAAAATGACTAAATAACATGTAGAAACCAAATGCACAAAATTATCATATAGAAACAAAACGCACAGATGCTTACAGCTTGGGAACTAAGACACAATAATGAATATCAATAAATCACAACATTGTACAAATAATGAAAATTACTCTGCATTAAAGACAATTATACATCTACATTGCATAACAAGCAATTAAAGTCATTAGAATTTGCCATTACCGAATCTAATATTATAAGGTTGTTGTTAGATGCGTTTTTCCACACATAAATATTAAAAATATTAAAAAAATATCAAATTATAATTTTGTTTATCAGCAATTTGAAACTGTGAAGTGCACTACATTTATCACTTGCAAGAGATTCAAACAGCTCAGGCAGTCATAACCAAACAATACCTAATTCTCATAGAAAATACAACTTATACACTAATACTGATCATAGGCACACGCAGAAAGAAATCAAAGCTAAATTTCAAGTGACAGTATCTTCCATTGTTTCACATTCACATCTATGTGAATCAGTCGGTAAGAATGCAATAAAATAATACTGTACATCGATATTCTCATCACATAACATACTCATATAATTTGAGATGACATTCCAAGTATTAATCGTTTTTTTGTAATACTGAGTGTTAATTATTTTATAAACATTTCATATTATTAATCCGAGATTTTTTAAAACTGTGTATGCAGCAACAAATTTAAAATTAACATGTATCAGCTTTTGAAATTGTGCCAAATCATTTACAGCACAGAGGTTCTAGGGATATTGCACTGTTCTGGGACTATTTGAAAAATTCACACAATAAACTAACATTCAAACTAAAAGGAGAATGTGATTTGACATTTTTTTTAATTCCATCTCTTTCTTTCAATTAAAATACTAAGTAATGCTTCATCATTTCATTGTTTGCAACCTTAACAGACTGTCACCTACAACATACAATGAAAAGATTTCAATACAGCAGAGTTAACAGCTAGTATGTATGAAAATGAATAACAAAAAGATTTCTTTAGATAGACACATAATGACTGACTGAAGCAATCTTTCATCATTGAAATCACAGAGTATGCAGAGTTAATGAAACCTACCTAAGTGTGGATCCTTATGAAAGATTCCATTATTTATGTGTGTGTGTGTGTGTGTTTTAGACTCAGTTTTGTTTGTGTCGTCTAGTTGTTCTCTTTCTTTTCATCTTGTATGTTTAACGCTTATACTGACCATGAAAAATATACTATAGCTTATTTCACGAAGTGTATTAATGATTAAAATCATGCCGATAGCTCGTTGATGAAGGTAGCTTTTGAGAAAAGTATGTTTATTGCTTTAAAATGTTCAAGCAGTAACTTGGTAAAACATGCCTTTTTTGAAGATAAAAATCAATATATATAAAAGAAAGTTTACAACATACTCCGAGCAAAACAAAGACTTTTTGTAGATAAAAATCTATTAATATATGAGGAGATTCACTTATATGCAAATAAACCATAACATTTCTAGATTCTATTTCCATTTTTTTTCTTTTGCAAAGCAGAAAACTATTTCATTACAGGGCTTGCGCTAAGATGAAAATTTTGGAAGTCCTGACTTCCAAGTGTTGGATAGTGGAAGTCCTGACTTCCAAGTGTTGGATAGTGGAAGTCCTTAGCATTTTAGACAGGAAATTTCGAATACAATTCAAGCTTTTTTCAGTTGATTTATTTTTTATTAGGTGATTATACGCCAATTAATTCAGGAAAAGATGTAAACATTTAGATAAAAACATTTATCTGACTATTTCATCCTTACAGGTTACTTCCATGGCTCCACATTTGGAAATCCTGGGACAAAAACAGGAAATAAATAAATCCCAGACTTCTCTAAATGCAAGCCCTTCGACAATTTTCGACATAAAGTGCATTTAAATGCAAATACTGGTATAGTAAGTACCATAGGAATCTTCATGCTGTTGGTATTTTACATCAATCACAGATCAAATATGGTCATGTTAAATGACTAATGGTATCACTAGAAAAAGATTTAGAGCAAAATAGCAGGGTGCCACACACAGCTCCCTTTCAGTTCCCCCTAGCTGCCCCCTTCGGCTGGTCAACAGGCAAATGTTGAAAATCTTTAGAAATTCCTTTTTTTAATACTCAATGACAAACAAAGAGTTTATGTTTGAAAAAGCCTAATTAGAAGAATGAAAACTCTAGAAACCAATTTATTAAAAAACTGTCAAAGAATCGGTCTGACTTTCCCATGTTTCCTTGTCACCAGCACCCTGTACCTTTTTCTGATCCTAGATCTTTCCCAATATCACGACGGTTTAATACTCAAGCAACAACAATATAAGAAATACCCAAGAAATAAAAAATTAAAACATCCTAAAATCCCAGTCTCACTCCGATTCGTTAATCTTTTTGTATACATAATAACCAGCCCCTACTCCCGCACCCACTACACCCAAACCAAGTAAATATGGTGAGGCCGCTTTGAACGTCTCCCATGCTAAAGTTAGTCGCAACATCTTGATCTCGTGCTGTATTTTCTGGAACGCGGGACGTTTCTGCACCTGGTAGTAGTACTGGTGGACACAAGGGCACCTGTCCGGTGGGAAGAACCGGCGTGCGAGACCGAGTAGCGTGAGTCGGTGCAGAAGGACGGCCAGACCAATGTCTGCCGCGGTGAACATGGGCCCAAACAACCAGAGCTCGTCCGATATAAAGCTGCCCTCTGAAACTGAAAACCATGTATATGATCCAGTCTCCGGGAAAGCTTTCAGTCCTTGGACAAAGCCCGTAAAACTATAGGAGGTCCAGGAAAAATGACCTGGGCCAGTATTCACAAAGCTCCTAAGGGAAATCTTAACTTAGGTTGTACTTAAGTGATAATTTCAGATCAAATTTTCTGTGTAAATATATCCAGTGATTTCTGTTTTTAACAGGGCTAAATACACATCTAAGCATTATTTACTAGTTTAAAACATTTTAATGTAAAAAGACCTATACATAAAACAGCCAGCGACTTAAGGATTTTATGAATTTAAGACATTTACTTAAGTTTTCCCTAAGGAGCTTTGTAAATATGGGCCCAGGACACTGGCCCTTATGCCTGGAAAAAAACCCGACAAGAATCTAACTTGTAAGCTAAAGTTTTTGAGTGGCTAGTAAAATGGGGTTTGGGCCAGTAAAAAAGAGATTACTAGACCTCAAAGCCAGTCATGGATAATGGACTTTTGCAGAGACTGTATATATGATCAGTGATATGGCCCCATTCCCTCAGCTCTGGTGCTCTGGAGTACATGTTTCTCCACAAAAATCTCATTTTTCTCTCCCTTAATGTCTTGAGTGGATGCATGATATGGTAACTAACAGAACTAGCAGTGTTTTTAAGTAAAAAAAACTACATGTGTATGTAGTTTGTTTGCATAATAGTAGATAAAAGTGATACGAAATATGTGTTGGTAAACTATTCAAGGTGTGTCGTGGGAAAACCGGGCTTAATGCATGTGCGTAAAGAGTCATCCCCCATCAGTGCAGTCCGCACAGGCTAATCCGGGATGAAACTTTCCGCCTACAGTGGAATTATGTTTAGGAGAGACTTCCTTGAAACGGATAATACCATAAAAGCGGAAAGTGCCGTCCTGAATTATCCTGTGCGGACTGCACAGGCAAATCCGGGATGACACTTTAAGCACATGCATCAAGCCCGGTTTCCCACGACATGCCTCAATTGTTTTCTTGTACTTCTAAATTTTCATTGTTTCAAGTGTGACATTGTTTTCCCCTTTCAATGGGCCCTCCACATCTTCCAGAGGCGTAGCTTCTTTTAGGCACTATAGGCACGTGCCTATACATTTTTTCCGGAGATGAAACATTTAAATATGCCAAAAATGCAATAAAAACAAGAGGGGGATGGGGGTAAGGGAATCTTTCTTAGCTGTGTTGAAACTTCATTATTCAACGAGTCCATTACATCAATATGAAATAAATTTCATGAAACACACGCTTATTTTACAATTATTTTGTAGAATCGGGGTTAAGCTGAAGTTAGTTGTTTGTAGCCACATACGAGTATAAACACTCCTGGCCCAAATTATCGCTTACAGCGTCATTGTGTAGATTCCGCCTATTGTGCCTATACATTTTTTTGAACCCTGGTTACGCCCCTGTCTTCCACATTTCAGACATTTGAAAGGTGAAAGAATACAGACTAACCCTGGTTATGCCCCTGTCTTCCACATTTCAGACAGTTGAAAGGTGAAAGAATACACACGCTTATTTTACAATTATTTTGTAGAATCGGGGTTAAGCTGAAGTTAGTTGTTTGTAGCCACATACGAGTATAAACACTCCTGGCCCAAATTATCACTTGTCATTGTGTAGATTCCGCCTATTGTGCCTATACATTTTTTTGAACCCTGGCTACGCCCCTGTCTTCCACATTTCAGACATTTGAAAGGTGAAAGAATACAGACTAACCCTGGTTACGCCCCTGTCTTCCACATTTCAGACATTTGAAAGGTGAAAGAATACAGAATAACCCTGGTTACGCCCCTGTCTTCCACATTTCAGACATTTGAAATGTGAAAGAATACATACTACCCTGGTTACGCCCCTTTCTTCCACAACAAGTCCATGGCCCATATTCATAAAACAGCTTAATAAAAAAGAAATTTCATAAAATCACATATCGTTGTTTTTTTGCATAGTGCAATTGCACTGTAAGTCTATACAAGATTTTATTCTGGAAGAGTGTTCAGTTAATTCTTATTCAGGAAATAAATTATTTTATTATTTGAATACATGAATACAAAGTATTAAACTGCACGTTAAAATTTGATCCAAATATTTTGCTTTAGTGTTACTTCATCGAAGCTCAGTGTCACCATTTCCAATTTGATTTACCCATTAATTTCTCATTTAAAGGTAACAAAATTCCCAAATAAAAAAAAAAAAGATTCTATGTTTGATAAACACACATGCCCCCGGTTGATGCTGGATATCCCATTTCTTAGTCCAAATTAGGTCAAGGTCAAAGTGAGGGTGGGTGGTATGGGTGGATTGGAAACGGTAATAAGTAACAACTGTGTAAATATCCAATTGTTGCAGTAAGCAGTGTTGGTGCTAGACGAAACAGTAAAATCTAGTTAACCAAGAAATGGCACTTTTGAATAATTATAAGTCCAAATTAGTTCAAGGTCAAGATCAAAGTGAGGTTGGGTGATATGGGTGGATTGGGGATGGTCATAAGCAACAACTGTGTAAGTATCCAAGTGTTGTAGCAAGCGGTGTTGGTGCTAGACGAAACGGTAAAATCTAGTTAATCAAGAAACAGTCTACTTGAATTATTCTAAGTGCAAATTAGGTCTAGGTCAAGAACAAAGTGAGGTTGGATGATATGGGTGGATTGGGAACGGTCATAAGTAACAACTGTGTTTATAACAAAGTGTTGTAGTAAGCGGTGTTGGTGCTAGATGAAACGGTAAAATCTAGTTAACCAAGAAATGGCACTTTTGAATTATGGTAAGTGCAAATTAGGTCAAGGTCAAAGTGAGGTTGGGTGATATGGGTGGATAGGGAATGGTCACAAGCAACAACTGTGTAAGTATCCAAGTGTTGTAGTAAGCACTTTGTTGGTGCTAGACGAAACGGTAAAATCTACTTAACCTTGTCACGGACGGACGGACGGACAGACGGACTGACAGGGCAATCACCATATGCCTCCTGCATCAAGATGCCGAGGACATAAAAAAAGTTTCAAAAAGATCTCGAAAAGATTGACAATTAACCTATATTTAACTTTCATTTTACCACCTCAAAACAATACAAGAGAAAGGATCAAAGAAACAATTTTTTACGAGATTGTCTTTTGTACCAGGAATTTATTGTTTTTTACAGCCTTTTTGGCAGTTTTTTTTTAAAAGTGATAAAATTCCTAATATGGTTGAAAACAAAGCTAATTTTCCCAATTTGACTTGTACCAGAACCATTCCCAAAGTAACGAGATAAAACACTAGGAGCTTAAGGAATACCACATCATACCTTCTCTGATCTTCCTAAGTTGTTCCTCAATTTCAGAGAAGAAGTTCATCAGATCGTCCAACTGTGCCTTGACGCGGTCCGCATCGGAGATAGTGTCAAAGTTGGACGCGGCCAGCTGGGACTTGTTCAAGTAGCCGTCTCGCAGCTCTGGATGTCGCGTGGCCAGCTCGGTTAACAAACTCAACCTCTTCTCAAAGTTTTCTACAGAAATTACCATAAAATTGCAGACAGCTATATACTGTTAACAGAATGCTAAATGCTATTATATCAAGCTACAAGCCACAAACATTTTTGTTACTACACAACTCTCTGTACAATAATATATCCTTATTTTGGAACAGAAACACATATCATCCCTAGCACTGACGAACAACCGTTGTAACTGTTCCCAAATATCCTATGAGATAACTGTTTTATTACATAACTTCTTTCTATTAGCTAGATCTAACTTACTTTGAAACAAAATTACTTTGAAACAAAAGCATAGCATGTGATTACATTCCGTTATCGACAAATTTATTACCCTGAACAGTACCATATATAATACGTTGATATATCACCAAATACATATCACATTTTATATATCACCAAATACATATCACATTTTATATATCACCAAATACATATCACATTTTATATATCACCAAATACATATCACATTTTATATATCACCAAATACATATCACATTTTATATATCACCAAATACATATCACATTTTATATATCACCAAATAAATATCACATTTTATACCTTTCATAGAGCGCTGCATGGCGTACGGTATCAAGCAGCCTGTTGTAGACAGATGGGGGTGGTAGATCACTCCGTATGTGAGAATATCCACAGGAATACTGTCCAGTTTCTTCCGCATTTTTTGAACATATTTTCCAAGCTCCGAGTCCAAGCTAGGTACCAATGGATGACCTCCTAACAAACAATACATGAATAATTTAAATTTGTATAAAAGTCTGAAAGAGTTATTGATAACTGTGCCCATAAAAAAAAGCTTTCAATTTTGGAATGTTTCTATTGTCTACCAATAATTTTTTTTTAGTAAATGCCTGATATTTATAATGTGCAGGTCTAATATGTCCAGTTATTTCATTCTAACTATATTATGTGCGTATCTGGACAACAAATAAACCTACAATACAATGCTAACAGTGTCTGACTATATGTTACGCTTTAGCAATTTTACATTAAAAATCGATCTCAAGTTTCTGACATAAGACAAAGATGACTACAGTTTAAGCACAGATGCAACCATATTCATAAAATGTAGAATGTAAATTCATCATTTATAGATGCCTTCACATAATTATATACACTGTATCAATTTACAGGCAAAAATGAAATCCCGTACTTTTAATGGTTTATTTGTTCACAATAAATATATATATATTTTAAAGCTTAATACACTGGTCGACGGCATCAAAAAGCAAAACAATGTAAGTAATTGCATTAAAGCCCCCAACCTGCGCCCTGTATTATCTGGCTTATGTAGTCTATGATGGCAGCTGGCTCCACGATGACTTTCTCTCCATGCTTCAGCACGGGCGTGTGATATCCGTCCGGGTTAAGTCTCACATACCAGGGTTCATTTTGCTGACCTGAAGACAGGCTCACTAACTTCTTCTTGAAAACTACATCCTTCTCATTCAGGGCAAACAGAACCTGAAATTAGAAGTCAAAGGGGAAATTTTAAATGCCCTGTGGTGATCTTAAATGCTCTAGATTTAAGGTCTGGTAGCAGTATTTTATGATGCAGCAATCGCATAAAAATCAAGTCCTAATGTTCTCTCTTATATGTTTTGCTGTTAGGATCTGAATACATCATAGAGCAGATCAATTTCTGTGCTCAATAACATGGCACGTTACACAGCAGTTTTTTTACTGGTTTTAAAAAATGCTTAGTTTTTCACTAATCCTCGGGAAAAAATCATTTACAGTTAATTTTTATTTGACATATGATCAACAACTGATTTAGTGTTACATGAGCAGACAAGTTATTGGACTTAACATTAACTTCATGAAGATGTTACAGCGGTTTATCCATAAAATTGATACCGCATAATTCTGAAGGTAGCAATTTGAATGGCTCCAGATATTCGTGTGAACATAACCCTCTTATGTGAAGTCATCAGATCCAGTCAGCTGATATTATAGTAGCATCAGACTATAGCTCTAGATTGATACACGTTTCTCTTCACTCTACCAACCAACTTACTATGAAATTTATTGCGCATCTTTAAATGGCCTCATGCATAAAAAGGCAAAATTGTTTGATAAAATGGTTTTAGTCTACAAAAAGGATAACTAAGCAAATAATATATGTCTACATTTATGTTTTCATCTGCAATACTGCATGTTGGTGAAGGTGACATTGTTGTACAGACGGTCAGGCTGCAAATCTTGTATTTATTAACTTATTCACAATAAACCAGGCATATATTCTTACCTTCTGGGAAGAAAATGACGTGGGAAAATAAAAGAAAACGAGTGGATCTTTTGAAGCCCTTTTCATCGTTATATCCTGCTTTAAAATAATACTGTAATATACAACACGTGTCAGCAAATGTAAATATTGACTGTATATAGATTGTTTCATTTCACAAACAGGGGTGTTGGAATTGAAACATTGGTCACGTGTAATAATTATAGTAAAGTATTCCAAACGAATCACTTCTTTTTAAAATAAATACTTTATAACCGCACATTGATAGAAAATAAATGCAAAATAACTAGAAATAATTGTACGACGTTATTTAGTTCCCCCCTTTAACGTGAACAATATGGACTGATCCAGATGCTCTTAAATGGGAGGTAAATTTTATATTTCGAAACGGCCAAAGTCAAAACGGTATCGTTGACTAATGGTCTAAAGTTTAATTTTTATCCTTCCTTCAAAGAAATAAAACTCAGTGTGCAATTTAATGCAACTATTTATATATATAATAATTAGTTACAGATTGTCATCAGTATTGTAGTGGTAGTCTTCGTCGCACTTGAGACCAAACCGTCTTATGTCGGTTTTTTGTGTCGTCTGTATTAGCCACAAGAAAATTATTAACAGAAAAGAACCGTCAGAAGTGATGAAATGCTATAAAAGTCGGTTGGGTCTAGGCGGATGTTTACTTGAATAAATACTATAGAAGTGAAACCCCATTATAATGACACTAACCTGAATAGGTTTGTCTATTAAAAAAAGAATTGTTCTGAAGTCTGGGAAGTAATCTTTTTATTTATAGAAGACATGTTGACACATTGTTTCCGGAGGTCAATATTGAGAACGTTTTCATCTGACCGTGTTCGCACTCTCAAAATGTCATCATCAGCAACGACTGATACAAATTTGAAAGGAGAAGTAATACGGTCTTTTCTCGCACTGGAAAGACTAGATCCAAATATTTTCAGGTAAGTGTGTATTATGCATTGACCAGATTAATAATAAGACTAAATGTAAAAAGACAATTATCATTTCATAGCATTGTTTTTAACAGCAAAATTACTAATTTACTTGTTAGTTACTAATTTTACATACTCCCAAATTATGATTTAGAAACCTTTGCATTGCATACACACTGGTTGCATGATCATAAATATTCTGTGTCGACTTGTTGGACAAATATATACTATTGTAGTAAAGTCTTTTGTTACAAACGTAGATTGATGAAATAATAATATTTGAAATTTGTTCATTTCAGAGCTTCAAATGAGAACCTCTGGCACCCACAAGGCAGCAGATTTATATTTGGTGGTCAGGTTGTTGGTCAGGCGTTAGTGGCCGCGTGCAACACCGTCTCTCACGACCACCATGCACACAGTCTCCACTGCTACTTTTTACAAGGAGGTTGATACACTTAATGGTTAAATTTTTTTTTTTAGCTCGACTTTTCACCGAATAGTTCGAACGGCTTAATGTTTTTTTTATAGGTTTTCGTGCAACAAGTCCATATCTTTGTAACTACTACAGATATTCAATTGAAACTTCTCATGTCTTCGGGGTCATTATGTAAGGTCACTGACCAAGGCCCATAACTGTGACCTGCAATTTAGCTGAATTATACCCCTTTTTGTACATAGAAAATTGAGGTTAAAGTTTGTGTGCAAAAAAGCTCTATATCTACTGTAGAATTTCCATTAAAACTTCACACATGTTTTCAGAGTCATTATATAAGTTCACTGGCCAAGGCCCATAACTGTGACCAGCATTTTAGCAGAATTATGCCCCTTGTACTGACAAAGGCCAATAACTCTGACAAAGCGGTTTGAATAGTCAAGCGGGCTGTCCTGAGACAGCTCTTGTTTTACCTAAAATGTGTGCCAGCTCATTAAAACCACAATGTTATTGTATTTATAATGAATGCCAAAGTTTTAGGTTAGTTTAAACATTGTTTGTCAACTTCAACAATCTTTATTTCTACGCTGAACACCTCTTATTTCCAAATATCTGAAAGTCAAACCATCAGTTAGGAAGTTTGGGACTGGATTTTGAAAAAAATGATGTTTTTTGCCACTGAGAATATGACCCAATAACAGTTATAAAATTGGCCTAAAAAAGCTTTGATGTATCAGTCAGATTTGTAATTTGATTTACAGTAACTTATTGACCCACATATCTTTCTGTTGATCTGTGGTTATTTGTGTTAACCACTATTTAAGTTTTTTTGTATATGAGATGTCATCTTATTTTGCCCAGGGAACTCGAACTGGCCAATCCTGTACCACGTCGATCGAACGCGTGATGGTGAGACATACGCCAGCCGAAGCGTGAAGGCCACGCAGGATGGCAAGGCGATATTCACCATGCAGACCTCCTTCAAGCTAGATGAGCCTCAGGGATACCACTACCAGATGGAGATGCCAGACGTACAGGGACCCGAGCATTATATGGACGCTGATGAACTTCTTAGGCTGAGACTACAGTAAGGAGTTGATACATCTCTTCCAGTTTAAATTCCCATTACTTTTTTACCTGCACATACATCGATTGATTACTGTAGTTTCAAATGGAAATTCTGATTGTTTTTATGCTGCAAATATGGCAATTTCTTAGTTAAACATCTATCATTATACGTATGATTAGTAATGTACCGGTACAGGTGCATTTGTTTTCATTTGTATCATTTGTAAAGAACATTTAAGATGCTAAGTAATATACCTTGGGCAAGCTTAATGTGCTCACTTTGGCATATTTGTCACGTTGTTTCATGGATATTTTTGTATAAAAAAAAAAATGGACAGTTCTGGATTTGCACTTATAATGAAGTATAATAAAATAGCAGTGTTTTAGTCTGATTTTCGCATCAGTTGCTAAGTCTTGTTACAGACACAAGGGAATTTCTGATCATGAGAAAGAGTTCATCAACCGGATGCTTTCGCACAAAATTCCGGTCGTCATCCGGCCTTGTGATCCGGAGGGCTATTACAGGGCCAAACCCTCCGAGCCGAAGAGGTTACTGTGGATGAAGGCCGCCGGAAACATAGGTAACCCACAGAGTGCCTTGCAGTAACTTCTGTTTTGTATTATAGATCTGGGAGTAAGAAAGACTGGGAGCATGTGTTAGCTGATGAGTTGCGGCTGTTAATCCGACCCATGGACCCTCCGGTCTTCTTTAAAGACAGGTCTGGTGAACCGAAGCGAGTCATGTGGATGAAAACAGGCGGAATGATTGGTATTACATTAGTTACAACATACATTTGGATGCACTGAGCATTTTCAGATATATCTAAGATTTCATATGGCTGTTAAAGTGATACCAGTCCATTCAATGATTGTCTATATCAAACGTTAATTTTAAAGTAATCGGATCATCATATCAAATGTATGTGTGGGAGCTTGTGTGCATTTGTGTGTATCTTATGGTACTGAGTATCTAAAGGGTGACCACAATATATACAAGTACAGAAATCTACCCTCTATGCTGTTAGAAAGGCATCTGTGTCCTGGTCAACTGGCACCTTGTTGAACGTGCACCTAGGCCAAATTTGGTCAATAATATACCTGGTACAAGTGCAGAAGTAATATTTTTGTTCTATTTCATGTGAAAATAAAAAGAAAGAAAATGTGAAGTATACAAGTACAGAACTAAAATTTTTGTGGTATTTCCCATGAATGAGATAAAACAGCAACAACCTGAAGGCATGCTTTCTGCTATTGCAGGTGAAGACAGCAAGTTGCATCAGTGTGTGGCTGCCTACATGTCTGACTTCTCACTTCTGGGTACCGCCCTACAGCCTGGGGGCTCGAACTATCGCACCAAGTTTATGACCTCTCTCGACCACACCATCTGGTTTCATAATCCGTTTCGGGTTGATGAGTGGATGCTTTACGAGGCCTTCAGTCCCCATGCAGGTACGTTGAATAGTAATTATATAAATGAAAACAATTATTGCTTTGATGGAAACTAGCAGTGTAGCTTCCTTTAGGCCATATAGGTCGCGGCCTACATATTTTTCTGAAAATGTGAACAAAATAAACATGCGAAATCTGCAAGAAAAAATCTTAATCTTCCTATTGGGGGAGTGGGAAATTTGTCTCAGCTTGACAGCTCTAACATACCTCTAACAGATTAGATCGGAGTTTTGAAAATGATAATGTTGACAATCAATAGTGTCTTGAAACCCAATGTGTTCTTACATTATGTAGGTTTTCAGTAAACTGATAGCAATATAACAGGTTTGTTAATAAATCGATTGATCCAAGTGTTTGCAGAGAC
Source organism: Congeria kusceri (assembly GCA_027627225.1). Classification (NCBI taxonomy): domain Eukaryota; kingdom Metazoa; phylum Mollusca; class Bivalvia; order Myida; family Dreissenidae; genus Congeria; species Congeria kusceri. The sequence continues at coordinate 15,290,193 of CM051036.1, forward strand.
TGTTGTGTGATTTGACTCACTTAACGGTGTTCATGATAATACATCAAAATGATGTGATGCTATCAAATATAAACCCAAAATCATCTCCAACACCTATCGAAAAAAAGGCCGGGGCAACCCACTCCCTCAAACACCCCGGACAAATGATAAATTGGCCTACACATATTTGGGACCAAGCTGCGCCCCTGATGTACAGAACTCTCAAATATGGAATATTTAATTTATTTTAGCATGCTTTGTAACTATTAATATTAGTTGGTGTTAAACATAGTGTTTAGATCCATTTGATAGGATTGTATTATACTGAAATATTTAAAATGAATACAGTCGTTATCGAAGCACATATATAAAATATAAACCATTTGATTAATAACAAATATGTCAGAATTAATTTAGCTATTACTGAACCTTAAAAGGCAGTTTGTTTGGTAAATGATTGTGTTCGTCTCATTCTGTGGTTTTAGTGCCCCTCATATTGTAAAACGTGGTAAGTACAGTTTGCCTGTGTTTTATTTGTTGGAATGAGAAATAACTCAAATAAGATATCGTCCCTTGAAGGCCTGAGGGTTGCTATCAGCCTTTTTGGCAAATATTATGATAGCACCTTCTGGCTTTCAATGGACGATATATCCAGTTGTTTAGTTCATCCATATCTTTTTCTTACTGCAGGCAATGGGAAGGCATTCTGTCATGGTCGAGTGTGGAAGCAGGACGGAACATTGGCCATGTCCGTGGCTCAAGAAGGAGTCATCAGATTAGAACCTGTTGCTAAACTATAGACTGGTTACCAGCCATCAGTGCACGGTCAGACTGGAGCCTGTCTCCAGTTTTAGACTGGTTTACGGTAAAAAATGAGTGGTCAGAATGGTTCCTGTGACTAAACTTTAGACTGGTTTTTAACCAGTAATGACAACCTCCGCGCAGAAATTTAACTGGTATCGAGCATAGCTCTAATCAAATCCCTGCCGTCATGACAAACCACTTGATCATGATCGATTTAAATCTTCTAGATATTATTTATGGTTTTAATTAGTTATTTTCTTTTTCTGTTTTCATTATTGACTGCAAACGATATATAAAAAGTCCAATCATGTAGAAAATTGCACTGAGTTGCATTAAATAAGTAACAGTTACAAATACGTAATCCTTCCAGATCTGGAAGGATTTCACTTGTGATGGCAGTGGTTACCGTCAACCGATAGGGGAGGTAACCGCTGCGAGGAGTTTGCAGTAATGAGTGGTCAAAATTGATCCTGTTGCCAAGTGTTAGCCTGTTTCGGAGAAGAAGTGTCCAGGCTGAAAACTGTTCCCTAAAGGCCTTTCCCAAAACTAGGTTACTTCCCTTGCGTAATCACGAGTGATGTCCCCTGTTCACTTCCGGCGACGTTTATTTATTTTAAGGTTAGATACCAGTAAATCATTGTGTATCCCTCCGTGGTCCATTCAAAAGTAGTGCCTATTACTAAAGAGTTCCTCTTCTCTTCGGGCATAAAAGCCATTTAGGTATCTCAGACATGCCTTTTGTGGTTATTTCTATTATCCTATGCGTGTCTGCAATACTTTGGTGCATTTCATTGGAGGCTAACTTGAAAGGAGAACTTTTGGGGTGTGTTTACTGTGGTATGGGGCTTTTGTCGAAATGTGACTGCCGAAACCCTGTTTTCTACTGGTGCCTGCATTCAAGTGAGATGCATTTTCTTAGAAGTAACATGACATATCTTTTTTATTGCAAATTTTGGAAGAGGACAGATTGATCTTTAAATTGATACCAGGCTTGCACAACCTGAAATAAAGGAAATGCTAGAAAAATGCTTGGAAAGTTTGCCGTTTTATAATGGGACCCTATGGGAATTGGATTTACTGGTTTCTAACCTATAAGGCAGGATAAGCGCTTTGATATTTACAAAAAACATACAATATATTTGATTTTCAGTCTTAAAACTGTGTTGATGTCGTAAAAATAAATTTACAGATATCAACATTCGTATATAATATACAACATGTACTTTATTTATCAATTTAATTAAATTATTATTTTGATTTTTAACTATATTGTCTACTCTTTGAAGATTGACAAACAAACTGTTCAGTATCTAAACAACCTATGCCTTCATCCTGTATTAAATTTGCATTATTAAATTAAATAAATAAATAAAGCTGTTTTTCGTAAAATGATTCTGCTAAGTAACATTCTTTTGGCGACTAAAATTATGAAAATAAGGTATCATCACAGAAAGTTTCAGCGTAATTCCGATGTTTTTGACAGCAGCTTCTTATTTGAATTCCATACACATTTGTGTTTAACTTTCAAGCTTTTTTCGTTGCAGATATTCTTGTTGTGTGCTAAATATTATACGGTGCTTGAAGAGGCTTCGCTTTAATCTTGAAATATAATGTCAAAAAACAACTATCTTTTTAATTACTGTTAACACAGTATTACAATAACTAAAGATGATGTCACGCCTCATTAAATGTTACATTTGATGTTGTATTAAAGAGATTAAGTAAGTAATTTGTTTATTATTGTGTCATGTGTTTAAGCACAATGTTGACCATGACTTCATATAATCAACGGAACAAATAACACCCGACCCAATGGGTCTATATGTCACCAGGAAATAGATATGTCGTGAAAATTATGTACACAATAGGGTGAGTATCTATAAGGAAACAGACATAGATATATACATATTGAAAAAAGTTCACACAATTCAGAGTAAGTAATTAACTAAGCCAACAGAAGAGTATAATATAACTCTAACTGAGATTATTTCTTAATTTCTGTCGGAATCGTGGTAAACAAACAACATGTTATTCTCGCAGCAGCTAATTCCCGTATGTTTTCGAAAAAATAAACACAATGAGCTCTTAAATGTTCACCACCTTTCAATTTTTCAGAATTGAAAATTAAATGCTGTGCTATATTATTTCACTCTTCAGTTTAAACCAATTTATTAATTCAAAAAAGTGTCTAATGCTTTTAATTATGTTCTTTTCTGTTTAATAAGGTGGCGAAATTTCAGAGGATGATAGGCAAAGAACAACAACGGAGACAACAATATTTTAAAATGTGAGATAAACTTTAATTTGAGACACAAACGATAGAGACAAATTGTGACATGTTAGTTGTCTATGCATGTAGAACTTTATCATCAATGCATTACGCAATTGCACGGATTAGCGGTATTGTTCTTAGGGCGATTTTATAAGATCCCTGCGGTTTGTGGCTTTGGTATTTTTATGACCCCCTCTTCAGACAGATAACTAAGTATCCATTGAGAGAACATGTGTTCATTCGTGGTATTTATGTATGGAAAACAACCGTTCAGGACGAGACAAGGAGACTACATTTTTTTCCGGATACCTGTCATACGGACATGTGGCCTTAGTTTTGAGTTTAAAACCATACTACTTTAAGTTTTAATGATTCATTTTTGTAACATATATCCTCTATGAGTTTTTCATAATATTTAAATAAAACATATGGTTTAAAACATTTCAATTAAAGTTTTGTAAGCCGCTTTTTATTAGATCTATAATACTTTATATGGTAAGCTAAGGAAAACGTCGCCGGAAGTCGGGTTTCAAATATGGCAGATGTGAATTCGCAATAACGGGAGGTAATTTCCAAGGGAGATCACCTAGTTTTGGGAAAGGCCTATTATGCCCCCCCCCCCCCAGCAAAGATGGTGGACATAAATTACTTTGCAATTGTCAGTCGATCGGTACATCACATTCTTTGTACAACAGTTTTCATTTGATCTTCATCAAAATTGAAAATGTTTGTGTGCTGAATATCTTAGTCAAGTTTTATAATCAGCTAAATAACCGCAGGCACTTCTGAAATATGGCCCTTGAATTTTCTGAAATTGGCCTTTTTTTAGCCATTTCCAACAGTTTTCATCCGATCTTTACCAAACTTAATGAAAATGTTTGTGCGCCTAATACCTTAGTCATGTTTAATAACCAGCCATATTGCCATAGGTTTTAATGGAGTTATGGCCCTTGAATTATCTAAAATTGGCCTTTTTAGCCTTTTCTATTCTCTAAGTCAGGCAGTTTTCATCTTCACAGAACTTGATGACAATGTTTGAGGTTATTATATTTTGGCAAAGTTCGCTAACCAGCCAAATCGCCACAAGCACTCAGGAGTTGCAGTTCTTAAATAATTGGATTTAACAACATTGGCATTGTCGCTCTTACAATATTGTGTGAAGATTGATCAGGCCTAGAGGTGCCATACCTGTTTTACAGCACTTGTTTAAAAACTGGTTTCTCAGCTCTTGCTTAAAGACTGGTTTCTCAACTCTTGTCTAAAGACTGGTTTCTCAGCTCTTGTATAAAGACTGGTTTCTCAGCACTTGTTTAAAGACTGGTTTCTCAGCTCTTGTATAAAGACTGGTTTTTCAGCTCTTGTATAAAGACTGGTTTCTCAGCTCTTGTCTAAAGACTGGTTTCTCAGCTCTTGCTTAAAGACTGGTTTTTCAGCTCTTGCTTAAAGACTGGTTTCTCAGCTCTTGTCTAAAGACTGGTTTCTCAGCTCTTGCTTAAAGACTGGTTTCTCAGCTCTTGTCTAAAGACTGGTTTCTAAGCTCTTGCTTAAAGACTGGTTTCTCAGCTCTTGTCTAAAGACTGGTTTCTCAGCCATCTTTTACTAGTCTGACTAGGAACTGATTCAAGCTAAAGTCTTGTCCGCTTCCTTCATTTTCAGTGTATTGTTCAGGAACAAATTTCATTGTCGCTATTTTCATGCATTCGTTTGGTTAGATTAATATTGATGGGTTACCTAGAAAAAAGTAATACATGAGTTTTATAATAATAGCCTTAATTTAATGCTGCAGTGAGAAACTGTTCCATGGAATATTATTGTAATGTTGTTTTGAAATGATAATAGTGCTAAATATTTTTAACCAATTTATGATTCTTTTGTTTATATACTACGGGTAATGTAAATCTTTTTGCGAATGTACTATATTTAATCCGATGAAATAACACTTTGTAAGTTGATAATAATATTGTACATGTTAATTACTTGAACGCCAATTACTTGAACGCCAATTACTTGAACGCCTGGTTTACAACATTATTTAGGCAGATAATGGAAATACATGTAGAAAACATAGGTAATACAGAAGTGTTTTTTATTACATTCCTGGGGTCCATGTATTTTCAATATGGTACTGAAAATGAGTTATACAAGGACAAATATATCACAGCTTAAGCACTGGGAAATAGTTTTTAATGAAATCCACTGTATCCATGTGGTATAACATACACCTGGGGCCATATTCCAGAAACATCTTAAGTTTATCTTAAAATATTTTCACTTAAGTCCAGTTTTTGTTAGGTAATATTTTTAAAATTACATATAAATTAATGAATACAATTGCAGTTAAGTAAGTAGTAGTTAATAATAAGATGATAATTCGTGAAAATTTAGCAGAATTTCATGTATACATGGAATAAAATGCTTAAGAAAATTGATGATTTTAAGGCTAACATTTCACTTAAGATGTTTTTGGAATACGACCTCTGGGCCAGTATTCACAAAGCTCCTAAGGAAAATCTTAACTAAGGTTGTACTTAAGTGAAAATTTCAGATGAAAATTTCTATGTGAAATCCTGTGATTTACGTTATGAAAAGGGTAAAATCTGAAATATCGAAGTAATATTGGCTAGTTTGAAACATTTAAATGTAAAAAGATCTCAACGTGAAGTAACCACAGACTTAAGGAATTTTATAAATGTAAGGAATATACTTAAGTTTTATCTAAGGAGCTTTGTGAATACTGGCCCTGATATTAACATAAAAGCTGTACATATTCGTCTGTGGTATAATCAGTATTGGCAAGTGAGATGTGATTTATCTGGACATATTTCTGTTACATTTTAATATACGCTGTATTTAAGCTGTAACGAGTCTGTCTGTCATAACATTTTTGGAGGTACAATCATTGTCGTTGTTAACTGGTTTTCTTTTTAAAAGTATTATTTTTTCTGATTTTATTATTTATTATCTTTATTGAAATGTTTTGATATTGTCGTTAAATGCAAAAGTTAGTTTGTTACATGTATTACGGTGTTTTGTCTTTGTGAACTTAGTTTAGAAAGTAAAACATGAATTTTATATGCAAAATAATGCTACTGCTTTTTATTAGCCCACCTGAGCACAACGTGCTCCTGGTGAGCTTTTGTGATCACCTTTTGTCGGTCGTGCGTCAATATTTTCACTCAATAACTCCTCCTAAACCGTGGGCAGATTTTCGCCAAACTTCACAGGAATGATCTTTGGGTGACCCTCTTTCAAATTGTTCAAATCGTTTTGGTCCGCTGCATATTTAGGTCACCAGAGCTAAATATAGATTTAAAAACTTAAAACTTTAAAAATCTTCTCTGAAACTGTATGAGTGAGAGGTTTCTTATTTGGTATGTGTCGTCCTCTATTGGTCCTTTACAAAGATTGTTCAAATGATGTCCCTGTGGTAAAAACTGGCTACGCCATGGGGTCACATGGCTTATATAGACATAAATAGCAAAATGACTTTAAAAATCTTCTCTGAAACCAGAAGACCCAGAGGTTTCATATTTGGTATGTAACATTGAATAGTGGTCCTTTACAAAGATTGTTCAAATGATGGCCCTGCGGTCAAAACTGGCCACGCCCCGGGGGTCACATGTTTAATATAGACATAAATAGCAAAATGACTTTAAAAATCTCCTAAAAACGCCCAGAGGTGTCATATTTGGTATGTAACATTGAATTGTGGTCATCTACATAAATTATTCACGCGGTTACCCTGGGGTCAAACTGGCCATGACCCGGGGGTCACATTGTATATATAAACTTAAATAACAAAATGACTTCTCCTCTGAAGAAGCAAGGGCCAGATGTTTCATATTTGGGTTTGTAACATTGTATAGTTGTCCTCTACAAAGATTGTTCAAATGATGCCCCTGTGGTCAAAGCTGGCCACGCCCCGGGGGTCACGTTGTTTATATAGACCTAAATAGCTAAATGACTTTGAAATCTTCACTGAAACAGCAAGGCCCAGAGGTTTCGTATTTGGTTGGTAACATTGCAAAGTGCTCCTCTGCAAATATTGTTCCAATGATACCCCTGGGGTCAAAGCTGGCAACGCCTCTGGAGACACATGGTTTATATAGACTTAAATAGATAAATGACTTTGAAAATGTTCTCCTCTGAAACCGGAAGCCCCAGAGGTTTCGTATTTGGTTGGTAACATTTTATAGTGGTCCTCTACAAAGATTGTTCAAATGATGCCCCTGGGGTCCAAATTAGCCATGCCCCGGGGCATTACATATACATTGTTTATATCGACTTAAATAACAAAATGACTTAACAAATCTTCTCCTCTGAAACTGCAAGGCCCGGTGGTTTTATATTTGCTATATACCATTTTATAGTGGTCCTCTACAAAGAGTCTTCAAATGATGCCCCGGCGTCAAAACTGGCCACGCCCCGGGGGAAACATACTTAAATAACAAAACGACTTTAAAAATCTCCTCTGAAACTGCAAGGCCTATGGGTCTAGTATTTGTTATGTAACCTTGTATAGTTGTCCTCTACAAAGATTGTATAAATTATGTCCCTGGGGGTCAAAACTGGTCACGCCCCTGGGGTCACATGGTTTATATAGACTTAAATGGCAAGTGGACTTTAAAATCTTCTCCTTTGAAACTGCAAGGCCCAGAGGTTTCATAATTTGTATGTAAAATTGTAAAAAAAGTGGTCCTCTTCAAAGATTGTTCAAATTATGCCCCTGGGGTAAAAAGTGGCCACGCCCCAGGGGTCACATGTTGAATATAGACTTAAATAGCAAAATGACTTTAAAAATCTTCTCTGACACTGCAAGGCCCAGAGGTTTCGTATTTGTATGTAGCATTGTCTAGTGATCCTCTACAAGGATTGTTCAAATTATGCCCCTGGGGTCAAACCTGGCCAAACCCTGGGGGTCACATGGTTTCTATATAGTTATATAGCTTGCATGTGGACTTTAAAAATCTTCTCTTATTTGGCATGAAACATTGTATAGTGGTCCTCTACAATGCGTCTTCAAATGATGCCCGTGGTCAAAACTGGGGGTAATTTTTTTTATATAGACTATAAAAATCTTCTCCTGAAACTGCAAGGCCCAGATCTGTATACTCATGTAAGTGCTTTAGTGCCATTTGGTCCTCTTGTTGTAAGTAATTATGATGCCTTAAACTCGGGTGAGCATCGTGGCCCTCTTGTTGATGTCAACATCGATGCCATTTGTTGACGTTAGTAACCAGACGGCTATATGAACGTGACGTCGATGTTCATGTATGAGCTGTCATATATAATATATATGTACATATTTATATTCAAAATGTTCCAGAGTAACGGTCATAACTACTTGTATCTGTCAGAGAAACATGTTGATCTACGCTTTTCGACAATAAATGTATGATGATTACAAATAATTATTTGGACCTTGTATTGTAATCACTATAATGATATAAAAATTATATCGTTTGTTTTGAATATTATTTTCAAGCAACGCAAATACACAATAACACCAATCGCAATGTAAAGAATCACCACAAGTTGTGGTAAATACTAATTTGCTGAAGTGTAAGTTTTTGTCAACAGAGTTTTTTTTATAAAACCGCAGAATACAAGGTCTGTGCTGATGAAAAGTGATCTCTGTTTTGATTATAATAAAGGAATACTATAAATGACAATAACATAAATAAATTACGTTTACTGAGATCGTACCAGGAACTCGAATATTTCAATAAATATAAATGAGGCATGTCGTGGGAAAACCGGGCTAAATGCATGTGCGTAAAGTGTCATCCCGGATTAGCCTATTAGCGATTAGCAGTCCGCACAGGCTTACCTGGGACGACACTTTCCGGCTACAGTGGATTTATGTTTACAAGATACTACCTCGCAACAGAAAATACCATAAAAGCGGAAAGTGTCGCACAGACTCAACCCGGACGACACTTTACGCACTTGCATTAAGCCCGGTTTTCCCTCGACATGCCTCAAATGTACTCGCCAGTCAGCTGATAGACATCCAAAACAAGATGAGTAATATTTTCGGGTGACAGATGACAGAGCGTGATATTTCAGGATTAGGCTAAACAAATCTTGATCAATTCAAATTGTTGGTCAAATATATGTTACATTGTGAACTCGTCTACGTGTACACATTCTTTTGGATATGAAGATGTAAATTAAAACCCAACATCAATTTTTGTTCTTTTATATTGACAAAAATATATTTCCAATTAAAATATTTTTGAGATTCTGCTTAGTAAACCTGATAATTCAGCTAAGAATGATCATGAACCTAAAGTTTATCCTTTGCGAACACGTGGGCTGCTGACCATACTCATTTATTGAATCTAAACGCGTAAGTCCTTAGCCTTAATGTGCTTAAACCCCATTTGCACAATTCTTTAAATAGTAAATACATCTTGTAACTGTATTTACCACAAAAATGTCAACATGCTTCCTTTTCCTTTTCCCGTTATTCATGAAAAGGTTTTTTCGCCAAGCCTATGCAAAGACATAAATGTATATTATCTAGTTAATAGCTTAATACCATATGTAACACGATGCGACACCAAAGAAAAAGCATGGATGTCTGTTTCAGCCGACTTCAAAGTTCAAACACATCTCGCAAACGATTGCTCTTTGTACATGACATGCATTGCACATCCGCCATTGCAACGAATCAACCAATTACAGCGGAGATAGGCGGGGCTTCACGTCCTGAATTTGTCTCGCTTGCTTTTCTCGTGATTTCCCCGGGGAAACCGTCAATAGTTCTTTATGGAATGAAAATAAACCACAGAGCTATTGTTTTGGTACGTGTTTTCAGGAACTCTATAAACGATTAGGCTAGTTGCCAATACGAGATAATTTTATTGAGTGATCTGTTTGGTTTATTAAAGCGACATATATCTAAATCTAATCACTGTAACTATGAATACAGTTTCACTTTCTAACATGTGTTAGTTTGGGAAATGCTTCATTTTCGTCGCAGTTCGTACTGAATATATTATTTGTCTTACATTTATTAGAACAGCTTAGTATTAAATTATTGTTCATATTATTCCATTGCATAGAGTATGTATCACATTTGTTTGGATTACTATAAGAGATCTGCAAAAATCATATATTACTATGAATATAAGATAATAAGTTTTACTCTACTGACAAATACTTTCCTTTTTTCATCTGAAATTTACTAAACTTGGTAAATTTATGGTAATTAAGTATGAAAGCATTGTTAATAGTATTTCATTCCAGTCCTATGATCATGTACATTGTAATCTGCATTGGGGATTAAACAGTATAACAGAAATTCACCGCCAAAATACGGAAAAGTGGAGGCTCTTTCTTCTTGATGCACCCTTGAAAGGGTTGTCAATTGTAATGCACCTAGCAGGTTGCAACTCATCAATGCTATCAGTTTATGGTATAATTTAGATTCGAGTCTTTGGGCCCTGCCATGTTGAGTCAAGTGTTTTACCACTAGATAGTAGACATCCCTGTCTTTGGCAAGTGTAATGTTCCACGTACCTTTCAACTTTGGTTGGAGTGTTTCGATGGTCAGCGCAAAACTATGCTAAGTGTGTGCCGTTTACCTGTTATATAGTGAAGTTTTGCGCTGAGCCATCGGTATGGTATACGTTGGAATCGAGTCTGTGGACAATGAAAAGTGGGCACGGGTGTTTTGGCACTAGATCTATCATCTCCCACACTATACGTGCAACTATACACGATGGCCTAGTTCTCAGAGCTAAATGGATGTCTAAAAACTTGTGGACCATAACTTGTGGACCATAACTTGTGGACCATCGCCTCATCCGTCAGTTTGATTAATCGTTTGAGTGCTATAAGTATATCAGGACATGAATATCAATAAATATAATAAATGTAGGCCTTCGGTGTAATATTTCTTTAAAAAAAAATACGTTTAATTTGTTAAACTTTTAATACGCAAATAATGCAAAGGGAAATTAAACATGTGAATGTACATCCATCTAACTTTATTGTGGTCTATACGCACATATATTTTGAACCATCGTTTTAAAATAATTATAATTTTACGAAAGTCATTGAATACTTATTAAATATATACATTAATACAAACTTTGTTCATATCTCGATATCGACATTTTTCTGTAAAAGCGATGTGAAATATCTTTCGTATTTTTCAATTTGTTTGTGAGGACAATCTACATCATAAAATACGTTATGAATATATTGTGAATCGTGGATCATCTTAAGACTGCCGATTACAGTAAAATATAAATTTCAGTTATCAGAGTTTATTTCAAGGCCTCCGGCCCATGCAAAACATATAACATTCAAAAATATGTACAATTTTAAGCAAGGTGTAAAACATATCATATAAACATGAATTGCAGAAGAAACGTATACATTTTCAACATTCAAGTCTTACAGTAGTACGCATTTAGCGCAAAGTTATCAAAATAATGTATAATATATTATACAAAAACATACATTTATATTCAAATTTACCAAAATACAGACAAATACTATATGATTACTGTACATGTTTTTTTCGTCTATTAAAACTATGAAGTAAAAACGCGGCAATCGATTTTATAAGAACTTCATTTTGGGTGTTCATAAGAATATTAAATTTATTTCGAATAGTTCCAGTTCTCAAAATGCCATATCTTTGTCTAGCCAATACATAGGGCGCATACAATACTGTTACATCGATAAATCGTCTTAAAAGGATATTGTATGTTTGGTAAAATACACCCATCGTGAGAGATCGATACCAAATAACTGTTACACTAACATCGTGAAGGGCTGGCACTAAATGTCTGGTAGCAAATCTCTATGTAGTGTAGTTGCTTAATATGACGTACAATCTGATACGTCTATTTAGGATAGATGTGGTTTTTCCCAACGTTAAACTGTCAGAATTAACGTGGAAAAGCCTGATCAAATACTATTGGTATCAGTGTATTAATCTGTTATCAATGGGGGGCATAAAATTAACTAATTTATTTTACAGAACTATTGGAAAGTTATGATCAAATATAAGTGGGACCAATGTGCATGTATTAAGTTAATCAATGAATTAGCAAGGCGGACATGGAATAAATTAATTGATTTCACAGCAACCTATTATATTGATAAGGCAATGTTGGTATACACTCTTGTCGATTAAGGCACAGCAAATAACAGCGTAATGTATTGAATTACATATATCACATTTTCTTGGATGTATGACACATGCCTTTTTAACGCCTCTGATTACAGTACTATTCAAATCATTAAAATTGTGGTTTGTGTTTTTTTCGTGTTTTCGGTGTTGTTTGCTATGTTGTATATTCAATATGTCCCTTAAGTAAATAAAAAAAGAGATTGTATACCACTGGCGCGGATGTAATTTCGTTGTTTCACATATCTTTTAGTTCCAAACACACAAACTGATTAACGGAGTTTTCAGTGTAGCACAGTGTGATATTACCTCCCGCTTATGATTTGCCAATCGACAGCGTCCTTTATGTGTCAATATATGACCCTGCTACTCTCAGTAGTGAGTGCTCCCTATTCGTTCAACTTCTGCTGAACACTTGGGATGGGTTTTCTTTCCTAAAAGTAGAAATATGATGATTATTATATCAAGATTCATTGAACTGATCGCGTTGTTAACAATACTGCTTGATGAATGTTGACCTGGAACATAATTACTTTCGTATAGCCCGATTCGTTCAATTGCAAACACTTGGGATGGGATATCTTTCCCTAAAGTAGAAATATTATGATTTCCTATTTATGAAAACAA